>SNQJ01S0042947.1:66337-100724 GCA_010110895.2 Picea sitchensis | reverse complement strand
CACCACATCTATGTCTGATAGGTCAACCACATAAAATGTGTCTCTCACTGTGTAGTTGCCTAACTTCATCTCTAAGTTTGGAACTCTGTCTAGACACTCCACTGTGTGGCCATCTACTACCGCAACATCAAACCCCTCAAACTCCTCTATCTGAAGTGCCCGTCTTGATACTAGTGAAGCGTCGATGAAGTTGTGGGTGGCCCCACCATCTATCAAGGCGATTGCCTGTTGCCCCTGAATAATCCCTTTGATACGGAGGGTATTATACTTGGGAACACCAGAAAGGGTCGCTATGACTCCTCCCTTTGTTGGTTTCCTCCTGTTAGCCTGCTCTGGCGGTTGTGGGACTACTGGAGGATGGGCTCGTACCGATGTCGCTGGTCTATGGGGAAGCTGCTCCTTTGCTGTTGCTGACTCCTCCTCTGAACTAGTGGATCCACTGTCCTGCTCCTCCTCCTCACTGTCCACGCTGTCTGTTGCTACCTCAATATAATGAATCTCTCCCTTGCCCATGCACCTGTGGCCTGGGACCCAAGGATCTCTGCAGCTGAAGCAAAGCTTCTTCCTCATAAGCTCTCGCCTAGTCTCATCATCCAGCTTCTCCTTGCCCTTCCATTCTCTTTGGAATGGCTTCCTGTCTCGATCCCTCTGGGGCACAAATGGTTTGGAGAAAGTTTTAGTCTTTGGCACTGAGTTTGCTAGATCTCGAGTGCGAAGGATGGCATCCTGCAAAGTGGGAGGCCTGTATGCCTTCACCCATCCTCTCAAAGGCTCAGTGAGTCCTTCTGTGACTAACACGATCAACCTGGGCTCTGATATATCTGTCACTGCCATGGCTACCAACTGAAACTCTGTGATGAACGCCTTTGCTGTGCCAGTTTGTCTCAACTAGGCTAGATCCCTGAAGTGTATCTTAGGATCCTTCCTGTCAAACCTGTCCATGAGCCTATCTGTAAACTCCCTATAGGAGGTGATGCGACTGTGACCTAATGTCACCAGTCCATGATACCACCACTCGTGTGCCTCACCCTCCAAGTGTAAGGTCACGAAACTGATGGCCTCTGTCTCGGTCATCTGGTTGAGCTTGTAATACGTGTCTAGCTTATGTACCCAAGCTCTAGCGGTGTATTTGGACGATCCATCGAAAGAAGGGATGGTGAGTTTCCCAACTTTTTTCGGATGAAATCGAGGTTATGCCCCTGCTGCTGTTGTGGTCCTCCCCTCTGTGGCTCTCTGGGGTGGTTCCTGAGTCTGAGTCCACAGTACTCGACTAAGGTCATGTCCTGATGGAAGTCACGACCCAATGTTGCGTACTCCCTCCTATACTCTGCAATGTCGTCTGCATGAGTGGGTGGCCTCTGTGCTATCGGTGGCGGTGCTGCTAATGGGGGTGCCCTTTGGAAACTGGGAAACAAGGGTCTGGGAATCCTACTCGCAGAGGTGTATGTGCGAGAGGGTGAATGGGGTCTACTGCCTACTCCCGAGTTCCCCTGTGTTGCATATGGGACTTGTGTATCTGGGGTGCCCACTCTAGCCAATCTATCAACCACCTGTGCCAAGGACTGAGACATGGTCCGTTGACTAGCTAACATATCGTTGATAACCTGCATGAAAGCTTCCTCTGGATCTACGGGGGCCTTGCCACTGCCCTCTGGTCCCTCATATCTGTCTCCTAGCATCCTCTCTGCCTCGCGCTCAGCCTCACGCTCTGCCCTTCTCTCTGCTTCTCTGTGTGCCTCTTCCTCTTCCTCTGAGCTAGGAGGAAATGGGGGGAAATCAGGCCTATGCCTTTTTTCCTGATGCTTGTTGTAAGTGACATATTCGTCACCTACGTGTTCACGACCCTCTGGGTCTTCTGCTGCACTCATTGTCTTTAGTCACAGGCTGACAGGACTAAAGCTCTGATACCACTATAATGTTCCTGACTTGGCTAGTCTAGGAAACACTGCTAACGGGTGTGTAGGATCAAAGGTTTACAGCATATAAATGCTCATACAAATAATAAACGCAACAAAGGACTACAAAGTTTGTATTATGATATCTCTGTGAATTACAAAATGGCTGAATGCGGCTGAATAAACTGACAATACTCGACTAGATCAACAGACAAAGGATCTTAGCCGGAATACAAATAAGCAACTGCGGCTGAATAAAATAACAACACTCGGCTAGATCAAAAGACAAAAGGATCTTAGTCGGAATACAAATAAGCAACTAAAAGATAATACTCAGAATATGGGAGCACTGCAAAATCAATGAAGAATGATGGAAGACCTGGATGATCTTCTCGGTGACTAGGGTGTGTCTTTCAACACCGAAATCAACCAATTGGTGTCTTCCTCCTGGAATACACTAAACTATATCTCATGAGATGCGCCTCTTCTCCTCAATGACAAGTCATAATCTGCATAATAATGAATTAGGTCATTGATCCTTCCTTTATAGCTGTCCAAAACCCTAAATCATGCTGAAACCCTAATTCATTGTTGACTTCCAAAACCCTAAATCATGTTGAAACCCTAATTCATTGTTGACTTCCAAAACCCTAAATCACTGCTGAAACCCTATTTAGTTCAATGTCACTTTCCGAATATAACACCTGTGACTGGAGTGACCTCTAGTAACCCTGTTTACCCCTCTTTGGCCCTGGCTATAGTCTAACGGGGTAGTTTAGACCATTAATCCTCCTCTCTGGAGCTCCTATTTGGAAAGGGACATTACAGTGTGTTCCACGTACACTGTACAGACGACGACGTCATCCATACTGATGCTGATGTCAACAATACAGATGCTAACTCATCCTTGCTGACTGGGCTAGGTTGACCAAAACTTTGACTGCGAATATCTTTTGATCCGTAACTCTGTTTGATGAGTCGTTTACCCCGTTGGAAAGCTTGCGACTCACTCTTCGCGATGATGCCGATTTCACTGAGCTGTGAAGACTTTGAATTTTTGCCCTTTATTTGTCTGCTGAGGCCATTCTGAGCTTCCTGAGTTGCTTCTGCGAATTTCGAGTTATCCTTAGTCTTCTCTGGATCCTTTTTAGATCAAAGAGCCTTATTACCCTTTTTGACCAGATGAAGTCTAATCCTTTGGAGCTTGGCTTGGAGGAGAATAGATGAAGAAGGTACAAGGGGAGTCAATCTTAGCTGGTAATGGGACAATCCCTAATCTTATGGTCGAGACATAGGCACCTACAATAGTTGTTAGTTAAATTAATATACCTAGTAAATTGCCTTTTGACCTTTAGTCAAACGTTGATGCCAACATATTCCTTAAGGTCTTTTCAAAGATCAAATTTGAGACAAACACTCCATTGTGGGCAAAGACCGAAGAAGAGTTGGGACTCATGAAGCATGAACTTCCCAATGGGAGGAGATATACATTATAGGAAGTCCCAAAATTACAAAGGGAGGCTTGTGAATTCCACCTAAACTATACAATATAGTTGCGTGGCTTCATCCATAGTGGAACTTTTATACCACTTAGATAATACAACTAGGGTATTGCAACAAAACCAAGGGCCATGAACCACTACTTTAGTAGCATGACCATCTTCCTAAATTTTGCATTGAAAATAGTCCTTGGTTGGGCTATACATAGTTGTACAAACCTAGCCATATGATTCCTAGGCTTCCTTGACCCAAGCCTGGCCACAAAATACCCTGTGAGGGTGTGTCCTCTAAGGCCATCACATACAATAAAATATTTATCAACGGCAATATCAAAAGGAGTTTCATTTTCAGGGATTATCATGTCTATTGGTAAACTTTGGGAACAAACTTGCACAAAGCTTTTATGGTGCCATTGTCACTCTTGCTTCTTCCTTGTAAGATGCCCCTCACAAATCAATGCATACACAAGCTTGAGTGATTCGATGGCCATATGGCCCTCTAGAGCCTCATGATGTCCATGCTAAGCCACATATGTTGACATGTGATAGTAACATTGTCACCATAGACCGCCAATGCAAAAAGATGGCCAATAATTACAATGAATACATCTCACATCTACAATAACTCATATTTAAACTCTGGTATGATGAATCCTCACATATTGCTATCTCCCTTGCCACTATTAATGTTTTATTCACCATACAAGTGAACAAATATATAAAAATGTAATAACACACATAAATAAGATACACAAAGTAAAACGATATAATTAAAAAATCCATGATAAAAATTTTACACTTGAAAAGAAAATTTTAGGGATTTTGGACTAATTTCACTTCATAGATGATATTCTAAAAACTTATGACCACCTAAAGACGAATACAATGTTTTTTTGTCAAGGTCTTAACCAAGGTTTCCACCAAAGGACTTAAAAAGAAGCTTAAAAGTGTGAAAGAAAAATCAAAGCTGTTGAAACTGGGGGAGTGGCTTATCAAGGTTTTCCATTACATTCCACACCAAACAGTCAAAAAGAGTGCAGACTCTTTTCATCTACATTGTAACATATATATATATGGTCTAACGCCTTTTTTTCGCTGTACTTGAACAACAGCTGAATGTTATACATTTGATTGAACTCAAGTGCAGGTAGGATCTTACAGCATTGATTACGCTTTAAAAATTGATTTTGGCGTCTGCTCAATCACGGAGAAAATCCAATGGCTGACCGATTGATCTACCATCTTTTAATTACTTGACCGTCATCTGAGAATTAAGTCTTCGGAATTGGGTTGGGCATTCGACTTGGATGTCGAGTTTGATCCAATTTGAGGTGGGTTTAGCTCATTTTGAAGTTATTAAATTTTTTCGGATTAGTTTTTTAGATGGGCTGTAGAGAAATATTCTGTGAAATGGAAGCTTTACATTACCTGCAGGGTATTGGTTTCATATTTTATGCAGTTTATGGTCTTGCTTATGTTAGAAGACCAATTTATGATTTGCACTGGTGGGTTCATTTATGCAACACCTCTCATGGTTCGTTTTTGGTTTCCTCTGGGGCATGACACTACTAGGGTTTTTCTACACTGAAGAATCAAGTAATACAATTACTTAAGATGGAATAAAGCATTTTTTTGACAATTAACCAGATTGGTTAAGCCCTATGAATTTTGGGCATAATTTACCTATCTGGTCTCGAGGTTTTTGCACCCGGGTCTGCACTGAAAGTGGTTGGATATAGTCACTTGACCAGAGCCTGAAGGCAATGTGTTATTCACCACCGTGCAAGGCAGTAGCTTCCACAATGGCGTTTGTTACGAGTCAAGCCTTGCGGCGCTCCCTGCCTTTTTGCAACTTAATCCCTGGCCAAGTCAATTGGAGTTTACCGCTTTCATTGCTTGATCAAGCTCTCAGAGCCACGTACTGAGATTTCTTTTGATTCTGAATAGTCTCTTTTGAAAAAGAGTGCTGGCCAGATTGTCAAACATGTTCTTTTGGGATTGAATTCCCGTGTTGTGGATCAAAGATAAATTTATTTATGCCCAATGTCTGGCTAAATGACTGTTATCTAAGAAGGCACTTGATCATTGGTACATGTTTTCTACTATAAAAATAGACTATGCTAAGCCCAGCTCTTGAGATGAATGAGGCTCTCATACCTGATATCCGTGTACATTCCTGAAAAGTTATGAGGGCATGTAATTCCATGGGAATTGGTCTTGTCCCAGGGATTGGGAAATGTAACCCATTCACTATCACTCTAAAGTCTAAACCTTCTTTCTCTCCTCGTCCTCGTTTATCTATACTAGAGTATTTGGAAGATTCATGCTGCTGTACATGAACAACTAAATTCCTCAGTTGTTCAGAATCTCCTAGCAGTGGAATTATTAGAAATATTGATCTTGTCACATCAATTTATATGTATTCATCGTTCTATTCATTTCATGGAGTTTCCATAACTAGAAACAATATTATCCTCAACGTAGATTAATCATTCTTGCATGGGCATTTTTGTTGTAGATCTTGGGTGGATGTCTGCATAGTTAATTGAATCATATACAGCTTGTATACATGCTTCATTGACTCCAGCTTTCACTTAGCTAGTTATATATTTTCAGGTAGAACTTCAATTTTGCTTCTGTATGCACCAAAGCCAGATCTGTTATTTATTCGGCTCCATGATGCTAGGTTATTGAATTATGATTCTTTGCATTTGATGGATATGCCTACAGAGCATAAATGACAGATCGACCAGCTCCTCTGGCATCTCCACTCAAGCGTATTCTGGTACAATGTTCTCCTCAGGTTAGTATGGTCGATTTCATGCAATACTATGATTCCAAATGTGTATATTTAATGGCACTGGTACAAGATTCAGTTTGTTCTATATGAATTGGAAATATTTCTGTAATAGTTTAATGTGCATGTTTGTAAGATTCAATATACTCTGCTATCAAGCTTATGTCATACTCAAAATTTAACTTCTTATTGTGTTTTCTTTGCAAAACAGTGTAACAGCTTTTCATTTTATGATGTTTAATTAAGGGTTGGGGTTCGGAATATTGCTCATGAAAATGTTGGATCACCGTTGTAAGTCTAATATGGTATTGAAAATGTTAGTTTTTAAACTTAATGTCAATTTAAATATGGTTCCATCATGGTTACTATATGGGATAGTGATGGTTACTATATGGGACCACTATCCCATTATTTTGGTAGTTGTGGGCCAATAGTATATGAAATCTAAGTAATGGCTTTTGTGACAAGTTTTGGATGTCGGCTAATGGATGGAATACTACCATTTTGATACATGGTCTCCTATATAAAAAGGCTAAGTTTTGTACTGTGAAATAATAAAGTGAAACTTATTCTTTTGGGGTAATTTTTTGTGTAATCTTTCAATGTGTTTGTTTCTACATTCATAATAATTCAACATGGTATCAAAGCCATGTAGATCATAGGCATGTAAGAGGTTTCCTCCCACACCAATGCATGAAGAACATGTAAATGAGTTTGGATGTGGACTGTTTAAGTTTAGATTAATGCTTTATTCTATGACATGGAGAAGTGATAAAGCCTAGAAGGTTGCTATATATACGTTTGGTTGTTTCTGAATTTTTTGTTGTCATATATGTGGTTTTGTTCTTGATGTGGGTTTTGCAAACAAGTATGTCATTATTGAAGAAGTTAGGGTTTCTATGAACTATGACAATTCCTTAAAATTTGAGTAGAATTAACAATAATGACGTTCAACCATGAGAGAGTGTGGATGTTTTGTTAATAATCGACAAGAGGATGCATCATTTCCATATTGATGTTTAAATATTGGAGCAAACGAAGGTTAGGACGACAAATATTTGTAGCTTATAATTCATATAACATAATGTTTGAAAGGTTAGAGAAGATGAATAGAATACCCAACGAGTACCAGATTTATTTAGTGTGAGATTTGGCGGGGTGGAAGGCCTATGATCCAGAGCACCATTATTGGATGCAATTTTCGTAGATGCCCTCGAACGATTGTTTTAATTATGTAGACAAGGATTTGTTTGTTGTTGGCACCCAACTATTGGGATCCTTGAACACAACGTAGTAGCGTTTTGTCTCAGGCATTTCAAAACACATTTTGCATTCAATAAGTACATTGGACTAATGCAAGAGCATTTAGTAGAAGTGTGCAAAAGACAATGATAAGGCAAAGTCTAAGTGGATATGTGGAAGCACACTCATGGAAGAAGTATGAAGGTGTGGAAGAAGATATAAGAAGGAAGAAAGTTTAGAATGAGATCGTGGTGGAAGTGCGTAGTTGAGACAGAGTTGGTTTGTACAAAAGCAAGTTGGAGAAGAAGTGCGTAGTTTTGAGTAGTCAAGTGGGTCATGTAGTTTTGAACTAGAGAGCAAGGTATTGTAGTTTTAAACCAGAGAAAGGATGTGTAGTTTTGAAGAATGAGTAGAATGTGCAATTTTGAGGACAAAAGAGACAATGTAGAGTTGGAAGATGAAAAGGTAGGGAGAGGAAAAAGGTTAAAGAAAATGAAGAGATATTGGCTTGATGGTCGATGTGAACAAAATATCAAATGAGAGCTAGCAAGTACAAAGTTGTTTTTGAGTTGTAGGAGTTAGTGAAGAGAAGAACAAGAAAAGTAGAGAGGGAGGGAGAGACAATAGAGAGGATCTTAGAGTTTGGGAGAAGACATCTTGTAAAATATATATTTTGCTATATAATAATAATATCACTAATTTTCCTTGAGCTTCTGTGATGGTTTGGTTTGGCGAATGTGACTGTTAATTGTGTAAAATATTGCATTCTTTTATATTAATTGAATTTGCAGGTTAATACTACATATAAGATAGGTGTGGGAGTGAGAGCCCCTATGGTCATTACATCATTTGGTATTGGAGGAAGGTTGGCTTCAAGTATGGAATTCCAAGTAGAGAGAATTGACTTTGAAAAGTGGTTGCGTGAGAGAGAAAATGGCATGTAGAGGAGGAAGAATGACTATGAGCAAAGAATTGGTAGCCCTAATGAAGATAATTGAAGAATTGGTAGCCCTAATGAAGATAATTGAAGAATTGGTAGAAGAGTAGGAAACAAATGATGGAGAGTTAAGTGAACTAGAATTAGATGAAGCAGAAGAGATTGTAGCAAAAGGAGATGTTGTAGGGTGGATTGTAAACTTGCTCAAGAATGAACTAACAAAAGAAGTTTCAAGCTATGGAGGAAGATTCTAAGCGAATATTTGATACACTAGAGTAGCAAAAGGGAGAGATATATCAAGTATGAGAAGATGAAAGATCTCAGGAGAGTCAAGTTTGCGTTTATGAAATCGAAAGGGCATGCTGCAATTTGGTGGGGATAATTGCTGAAAGAGAGAGTTCAAAGGGCAAAAGATAAATTTTATGCGTGGAGCAAGATGGTGTCAAAACTTAGGGAGAAGTTTTTCCCACAGACTATAAATAAACATTGTTTAGAAAATTGTAAAATTTGAGGTAGAAGGCATCGAGTGTACAAAAGTACAGAGAGGGATGTTATAGATTGTCAATTCGAGTTGGACATGAAGAAGACAAGGACAAAAAGATCTCAAGGTATGAAATCAAATTTCATTTTGCCATTTAAGTTGAAATCAATTTACATAATTTATGCTGAGATGAAGAAGTTCATCAACTAGCATTGAAGGTAGAAGGAAAATTGTCTTGGATTGGAAATCAAAGATATTTTTGAAAGAGAAAGAAGGAAAAGAACAATAGACAGAGGAAAAAAAACCTCCACATCCAAGGTGGAAAACCGAAATGAAGAGAAGGCTGAAAATTCTAGAGAAGAAATTCGTTTAGAGGAAGAAGCAAAGGCTTCAAAGGTTTCCAGAAAACCATTTATTATTTTACTTGTGTGTAAAAGGGTACAAGTCATATGAGTGTCACAAAGAGGAGATATGGAGAAAGAAAATTAGACGGGGGTGACTTTGGTGCAAGGAGTAACTTTGTGGGAGACGATTGCAATAGTTTGAACTTCCCGCAGAACAAGGAGAGAACTTGATGGTGAGGAAGACCACGGGAACACCCACAAAGCAAATTCATCCACATGAAGAGGAGCATTGGTTGAGGAAGAGCATTGTTTGAAAAATTGCAACACTAGAGGTAAGTGTTTGTAATGTCATTTTTTCTAGTGGGAGTACAAACAACATGGTAGTATTAGTAACGATGAAAATGTTAAATTTGGTTTGTTAGAAGTGACCACAACCATAATCTCTCTTTGTTGTAGAAAGGATATGAGTGGATGGATGATGGCGAATGAGTGGTGCATGGCTTCTTTTAATATTGGAGAGTAGAGTGAAGAGGTCATGTGTGATGTTATTCCAATGGATGCCTATCACATTTTATTTAGAAGGCCATTGTATGGCAAAAGAGCAATTCATGATGAATGGAAGAGCACATACACTTCTTCCAAGTATGGGAAGAAGCTTCAACTGTTGGGGAATTTGCGAGTGTTGTAGATTAGAGTAGGATCCTCAGTTTTCCTATGCAAAGGACCACCAATGCAAATTGTGCCTTGCTAATCACACCCAATGTTTCTAATACTACTCTAGATAATGTCTAAAGAACCTCTTGCAAAACAATGCACATGATGGATATCCTTTCTTTGTTTTAAAAAGGATATGGGGTGATGGATGATGGTGAATGAGTGGTGCATGGTTTCTTTTAATATTGGAGAGTAGCGGGAAGAAGTCATGTGTGATGTTATTCCTATGGATGCCTATCACATTTTGTTTAGAAGGCCATGGTGGTATGGCAAAGGAGCAATTCATGATGAATGGAAGAACACATATACTTCTTCCAAGTATAGGAAGAAGCTTCAACTGTTGGAAAATTTGTGAGTGTTGGATATTAGAGCAGGATCCTCAGTTTTCCTATGCAAAGGACTAACAATGCAAATAGTGCCTTGCTAATCACACCCAATGTTTCTGACACTACTCTAGATAATGTCTAAAAATCTCTTGTAAAACAACGCACATCCTTTGCAAATTAGCATTACAACATATTTGTGCCAGTTTAAGGACGATGCTAATTTAATAGAGTAGAACTAAACTGTCAAGGAACTTGATAGTTTGCATTAACAGATTAATTGTTAAACAATGAAGAAAATAAAAAACTTTAGAACTTTAATAGTAAACTCAAATTTGCATCACAATACACACAAGAAATATTTGCACCACACTATTGCAAAAAGTTAATTGTGTTAACTAAAAAAGTGCAAATAGTACAACATATACAATAGATTACAAGTCACCATAAATGGCTTCTCAAATTCGTTGTACAACTCTTTGGTCCACACAAGAAATCTTACAGCTCCAATGGCTCATAAGAAACTTATAATCTATGGCTCACTAACAATTTACAACCCTTTTGCACACAATATAGTCTCTCTTGATCACATTGAATTCATAAGCCCCAAATAAGAGAGGTGTTTACAAATTTATAGATTTGGGTGAGTGATCAAAGTTGACTAGCTATGCCCACATGCTCTCCATAAAATAAGGTAGATGCTCAACTACCTAGTGATCAAAGTTGGTTGTGTCAAGGCTCAAATTTGACCAATTCGCTTCAGCCAACGGTCATAGCCATAGCCACTTAATATCCGTGCCACATCATCAATTTGTGCTATGTCACTTCTTCCATGGCAAGTCAACTCCCACACCAAAACTGTCCCATGCTAGATTACATTCATGCCAAAATTTTTAGCATGCTTGAATTATTACGTGCCAGAGATGCCAGTATTGCACATATGCCAATTCCGTGTCTACACTTGCACTATTCCAATCCTCACTACTGCAAATTACGTTTAGCATTGGATAGTTTTCATTTGCAATTACCAATACTCCCCCTTAAAATCAATCTCCTTCATGCCTAACAATTATTTGAACCTCAGATTCATCTTTCCTTGTGGGTTTATAGAAGATATTTGCTAATTGATCTATCATTGTATACAATTTTAATTCAATTTGGTCTTCCTCCTACATTTATCATAGGTAATGAACATGTTCTACAATTTGATTGCTTCTTGCATGATAAACTACATCCTTTGCTAACCAAATTGCTCCTTGATTGTCATGGAATAATGTCGTTGCTGTCTCATGCACAACTGCAACTCTAGTATCAACCAAGGCTCTCATTGGCCAAACTCCTTCACAAGCTACATTTCAACACAACTTTGTACTTTGCCTTTGTTGGAGACAATGCAACAATTTTTTTTACTTGTATCTCTAATTGATCATTGTTTATCCAACGTTAAATGCATAACCATATGTAGATTTCATTTCATCTGCATATTTGGCCTAGTCCAAATAAGTGTATCCCACCAATGCTATTTCATCGCTTTTGGTGTATTCCAGGTCCCAACTTATGCCTTTGATGTACCACAAAATCCTCTTAGTGACTTTCTAGTGACTTACTTTTGGTTTTGTCATATACCTTGACAGTGCCAGAAATGAAATTGATGTCTGGTTGAGTTATGGTCAGATAGATTGGACTACCCACTAATGGTTTGTATTGTAGAATTTTTCCCGAATCATGGCAATTAATGTAACTTCAAAAATTACACCTCTTTCCTTGGGGTTTCCATATCCGAGCCCTATTAATATTCTGCTTGGAGGTTGATCTGAAATAAAAATTACAACAACAAACAATGGACAATATTTCAATTCACTTCAACTCCAATCCACTAGGCAACTCAAGAGTAAGAATACCCAGTGTTATTACAACTATTCTGGTCTGGCAAAACTAATTGGTTTGACTGGCTCAGAGGAAAATCCAGGCCGAAAGGTGGCACATAACCATTTTTTACCGGTTCGGTATTGAACTGACCATTTTCACAGAACTGGTGGGGTTTCATGCAACATCCATGACACGTCATGGACCCACAAAACTCAATTTAAAAAAAAATATTAATTGTTTAATAGAAGGGGGCCTATTACCTAACCCTAGGGTAATGGTTATACTTAAATTCTTAAAGTGAAAGGGTGAAAATGAAAGATAAATGAGAATGCCACTTTTGATGAAAATGAAAGATAAAGGTGAATGTCACTTTTACTTAAAATTTTAACATTACCATTAATTGTTTTAGGATGTTTGAGAGTGGTTCTAACCTCATTGGAATTCATATGGAGAAAGTAGAATTTTAGGTCCCATTCAAAATTCAGCAGACTTAACGGTTTTCAAGATTTTAAGATTGGCAGGATTTCAACATTTCCATTGGATTCTATCATGTATGAGGGTATGGAATTGACAATTAATCAAGAGCACCAAGCCCTCTATGTACCTCGATGTTGGTGACATTGATTGTTGAACTCTTCTATCGTGACCCTAGTAAAAATGTACCCTTCACTCAAGTAAAGTCACTTATTAGGCATGTTAAGCTTTTTCTATCTTATTTTAATGCTTAGAGGGTGACATTGATGATGAGGATCCTAATATAGGTAATGATCTTGATGATATGTAGTTATTTGTTGTAGCATGATTTTTTTTGGACTCTAGAGGCCATTTAAAGCCTCGTTGTTGATGTATTTTGGTTAAGAGATGGATTGCACTCGATGCTGTTTTGGTTATATGCACTCTTACTTGCTATATAAATGAGAAGCTTTGCATATTTGTGTATAAATGGTTTGGATTCATATGGATGCACATGAATATATATGGTTTTTTTTTTCAAAATTTGAATATTTTATGTAGTTTTTGGTTGATCGTTTTTTTTTTTTTTTTTTTTCAATTCTGGTCTAGTTCGGTTTCACATTTTTGGGGTCAATCGTTTGGTCTGGTTTTTGGTTCTAATAACATTGAGAATACCAAAGGATACCGAAGATATGCCATCAAGTTTTCAGCCCTTAGGGCACACTTTCCAAGCATAAAATCAGATTTGGAATCACTACAATTAATGCAGATATACAGCAGTAAATCAGCCCTATTATCTTCTATATTAAATGTTAAATCACTTAACAATTTCAACCTTCACTTGTGTTAAATCAGCATGACAAACTAGTGCTAGAAATTACCAAACCAAGAAGATAATGAATGTTGAAAATCAAATCTGCAATTGAGGCAATTTTGGACTGTTGGAAGTTTCATATATATGTATAAAGATGAAGTACATGGTACATAGCCTCATCTCAAGGTTAGTACATTCCTCTAGCTCTCTAAAATCCTAGCTAGGGAAAACCATGAAAAATCCTAGCTCCATCAAAGACACTTCATAAACTAGTATCACACTAGCAAGACTCCTTTGCTCCAAGCAATATGTTTCCTCTCCCCTTTCCGACAAGTACCAACTAGGGTTTAATCACAATACATTAATCTCCAAGTCTCCAAGGGATGGAACCCTAGCCCTAGTATTCAAGATGCTCTAAGTGCTCCAGGAAACCCTAGTGCCTCCAAGACAAGAGAGATAATGTACAAAGAAGAAAACCCAGGAGAGAGAGATCAAAACACTCTTCTCACCACATCCTTCCTAGGGTTTCCTCATGAAACCCTAGCACCCCATCTATAAACACAAGATGAATAACAATGAGTGAGTGAAAAAAAGGACTCTCTCCTTCCTCTCTCTATATAAGAGGTATGGGAAGCAAATAATACACAAGTGGACCTAAACCCTTACAAGTAATCTATTGCAAACAAGTTGGCCCACACATGTGAAGCACTACACTCCAAGGGTACACATGTCAAGATCCAAGGTGATGTCGTACACAATCAAGGCTCCAAAGTGTTGTAGCTACACAATATGTGTCCACACTCCTCTCCCACAAACCCACACAGACTCCATCACTCCCCCAAATCCATGTGCTCCTTTGGGTCCACCTACATGATCACTGTCACAACCCAAGCATCCCCATCTCAACCCCAAGCCTCCATGCAAGCATGCAAGCATCCAAGCAACCTAATGCCATCTAGGCCTCAATACCCCGCCCTCTGAAATGTCCAATGCTCCTCCTCCAGTGCAAGTGTCCTTCAAGCAAGTAACATGTTGTCATAAGGTCTTCAATGCTCCAAAGAAGAAAGCCACATGAACATCTAATTGAGGTCTAGCAAATCAAGAGCAAGCCACCTCCACATTTGCATGTCCATCATAGACCAACCAAGGGCTCATCCATACACTACGTACCTCTTATCACATGGTCCCAAACTCCAAGGGTTAAATGCCCTCCTCCAAGTGCTCGACGCTCCTCTTAGGTAGGTACCTCTCCTAGTTGAGCAACTGACTCCCACATTGTGTGCACCCAATGGGTTAGTAATCAAGCCGGCTAGGGTATCAACCTCCTAGGCAAGGGTGCCATACCAATGTTAAAATGTAAAGCAGCTGCAGAGGATATTCCTCAAGAAGCTACAAGCTGCACCCTTAAGCTACCCCCTTAAGCTGCCCACTTAAAGCTGCCCCCTTGTCAGCTGTCCCTTGCCTTAACTGCCCTCCTCTAGCTAAGTCGACCACCTACTCTAGCTCCTATCCTAAGTTAAGGCAGCCCTAACCTAAAAGGTAACCCTAACCTAAATATCCTAACCTAAACTCTTTGCTATTTAAAGAGAGGGAGGTGCCCTCCTCATCATTCATTCTTGATATTGGTTTTGTATATCAGTTTGTCTTAAAAGTTCTATACTCAAGTTTCTGAGGGAGCAACTAAGGTTATTTTGAGGGAGTAGCTAAGGATTTTTCTGAGTGAGCAGCTAGTTTTTCTGAAGGAGCAACTAGTATTTCTGAAGGAGCAACTAGCATATTCAGAGGCAGCAGCTAGACTATTTCTGGACAGCAACTAGCAACTGATAATCTATTCTGTAGCAGCCTTCTTTCACTCTCTTCTAAGAGATTTTCTGGACAACATGTAAGAGTGATTCTGGGCAGCAACTAAGACACTCATGTAGCAGCAAATTTACTCTGTTCTGAAGGTATTCTAACAACAACTAAAGGCTGTTCTGTACAACAACTAAAGGACCTTCTCTGAGGGTTGTAATACTCAATTCTGGGCAGCATCTTTCACTTATTCTGAGGCAGCGTTAAGAGCAATCCAGAGTCAGCCATTAAAGGGCAGATTTGAATCAACTCAGCTACAGTATAAGCTACAGGTTTGAGGGCAGTTTTGTAATAGAGACTTAGTGCTATTGCCTTGTAAATTTATTGTACTTGATTGACTGATCAATATATCACAAAAGTTTGCTAGGTTTTCTTCCCCTTGAGGGTTTCCCAGGATAAATATTTGTGTCTCTATGAATGAGTGATCTTCCTATGATTCTTATGTTTCTGTTTATCATTTAAAAGAGGCAAAGAACACTACTGTTATCTTCTATCTCTGTTTATGCTTGAAAATTAACATGGTTGAAAACCAACCAGACTTTGAAAGGTTTTGTCATGCTTGTCTACAAGAAGAAGGGAGAATTTAGAGTAGAAATGGTACTTCAAAGGAACAGAACCTTGCCCTAGCAGCAAAGACAAGGAAAGGGAGAAGATTTACTCCTCAGAAGAAGTTTCTTCAGAAGGAGAAAAGTAAAAATAGCTTCAAAGGGAAAGAGTTTGATATGTCAAAAGTAAAGTGCTTCAACTGTCAGTGAAAGGGGGACTTTGCTAGAGATTTCCCAAAGATCAGAAAAGGGAACAAAGGCAAATATCATGCTTCTATTGCTATAGAAGATGAGTCTTGAAGAACAAAGACAAAAGAGGCTTCTAGTAATCAAGAGACCAGGAGAGAATACTATCTTATTTCAGCGCTCTCTGGTTCTCTTACAAATGGTGTTGAATCCTGATTGATAGATAGTGGAGCTTCTAGGCATATGACTGGAAATAAAGAAGTCCTTGCGAACTTCAAGTAGAATAAGTTCTTTGCTCAAGCAAAACTTGGAGATAATGTCAGCTATACAATCAAAGGACTTGTCTCATCATCATTTCAATTTGAATCTGGAGGTGAGCTACACATTGAAGAAATTTTGTATGTTCCTGGTTTAAAGAAGAACCTTATCTCTATTGCAGTATTGGAAGATAAAGGTTACAGGGTAATCTTTATGGGCAAGAAAGCTCTACTATGGTCGAAGAATCAAGAACTAAGTTCAACAATTGTGATTGGAGTTAGAGAGGGAGGCCTTTACAAACTTCCAGGACATTTCCAAGCTTTGGTTCATGCTTCAGTTAGTCCATCTGAGCTGTGGCATAGAAGGTTTGGACATCTTCACTTCAAAGCGCTAGACTTCAGAAAATGGTAAGAGGAATGCCTACCTTTCAGTTTGATCATGATGGTTTCTGTAAAGGTTGTGTTCTTGGTAAAAACATAAAGAAATCCTTTCCTAATAGTAACTCAAGGTCTAAAGGGATTTTGAATTTGATTCATTCAGACGTATGTGGGCCTATGTCATCTCCTTCCTTGAAGGGATGTCTTTATTATGTGATTTTCATAGATGACTTATCTAGAAAAATTTGGATCTATTTTCTAAAAGCAAAGAATGAAACTTTTAGTAAATTTCTAGAATTCAGAGCATTGATTGAAAATCAGACTGGAAAACATATACGTACTTTGAGGACTGACAATGGTGGAGAATTTGATTCTCGTCAATTTGATGACTTTTGTAAAGAAGTAGGAATCAAGAGACAACTAACTGTGCCCTATAACCCTCAGTAGAATGGGATTGCTGAGAGAAAGAACAAAACAATCTGTGAGGTAGCTAAAGCCATGATGTGTGATCAAGATCTTCCCTCATCACTTTGGGCAGAAGCCACAAACACTGCAGTTTATATTCAGAATAGAAGTCCTCATGCTATTCTGGGAGAAAAGACTCCAAAAGAAGCGTTCACTGGCAAAAAGCTAGAAGTGGGACACTTGAGGATTTTCGGATGTCCAGTTTTCATTCATATACCAAAAGAGAAAAGAACTAAGATGGAGCCTTCTGGAAAGAAAGGAATCTTTGTTGGATACAGTGAAACATCCGAGGCATACAAAATCTATGTTCCAGGCCAACGATTTATCGAGATAAGCAGGGATGTAACTTTTCATGAAGAAGCTGCATTCAAGCATTCTAAAGAATCACAACAAGATACAAAGATGGAGGAACTTGAAGAGCTATTGGATCAAGTTGATACTATGGATCCAGTAGAACAGATAGAGAGACCTATGGAGGTACCTCCTGCTAAGAGGAAGCCTGCCTGGTGTAGAGAAATTCCGCGAGAGGCAGAAAAACATGCAGCTCCTTCAAGTACTTTGAGAGAAAGTAATAGACCTCAAAGATTTTCAGGTTATGTGGCTCTTATGGCTCATATTAGCGATGCAAAGCCCACCAACTATGAGGATGTTACTACGCAACTAGTATGGAAAGATGCCATGGTGGAAGAATATCAATCCATCATGAAAAATGATGTATGGGAAGTAGTACCAAGACCAGAAGGAAAATCTGTGGTTACTTCCAAATGGTTATTCAAAATCAAGCATGAAACTGATGGAAGTATTGAGAAACACAAAGTGAGATTTGTGGCTCGTGGTTTTTCTCAAAAGGAAGGTATTGACTATGATGAAACATTCGCACCTGTTGCAAGGTATACTTCCATCAGGACCATCATATCCCTCGCTTCAGTTTTGGGTTGGAAACTTCACCAGATGGATGTAAAGACTGCATTTCTAAATGGTCAAGTTGAGGAAGAAGTATGTATAGAACAGCCAGAGGGTTTAGTGGTTCAAAGAAAGGAATCACATGTGTGCAAATTAAAGAAAGCACTATATGGGCTGAAACAAGCACCAAGAGCCTGGTATGCGAGAATGGACAGCTATCTTCAAAGCTTGGATTTTTCCAAGAGTGTAGCTGATCCCAACCTTTATTTTAAGGTAATAGAAAATCATCCTCTAATTTTGATTCTATGTGTTGATGATTTATTTCTTACTAGAGAGGAACAACTGATAGCTCAGTGTAAGAGGGAGCTCACTTCTGAATTTGAAATGAAAGACATTGGACTCATGCATTACTTCCTTGGTTTGGAGGTATGGCAAAGATCAGATGAAATTTTCCTTTCTCAAGGGAAGTATACAATTGATATATTGCGCAGATTTGGTATGCTAGATTGTAAGTCTATGTCTACACCCATGGTATCTAACTTAAAGAAGTTACGTGAGTCAGATTCTGGATTAGACTTGGTGGATCCATCCTTGTATAAGCAACTTATTGGATCCTTAATCTATTTGATCCATACAAGGCCTGATATATGTTTTGCTATAAGCGCCTTGAGTTAGTTCATGTCTAAGCCAAGACACAAACATTGGATTACTACTAAACATATTCTCAGATATTTGGGAGGATCCATTGCACATGGAATTAGATACACTTCCAGTGGAGGAGTGTTGCTTCATGGTTATGTTGATTCAGACTAGGCTGGGAGCTCAGTGGACCGAAAGAGTACTTCCAAATACTGTTTTAGCTTGGGTTCAACTATGATATCTTGGTCAAGCAAGAAACGAAGCTCTATAGCACAAAGTACAACTGAAGTAGAATATATAACAGCCAGTAATGCAAGCAGGGAAGCAGTGTGGCTGAGAAAGCTTCTGTCTGGGTTGTTTCAAGAGAGATTAGAAACAACTGTTATCCATTGTGATAACCAAAGTTGCTTAAAGCTCACAGAGAACCCAGTCTTCCATGACAGATCAAAGCATATTGAGATGAAATATCATTTCATCAGAGACATGGTCCAAAGACGTACCATCAAGCTGCAGTACATTCGTACTGATGAACATATAATAGATATTTTGACTAAGCCTCTGTCTCTTGGAAAATTTGTGTACTTCCGGGACAAGCTTGCTATGGCGGAAGATGTGTCCCTCACTGAGAGGGATTAGCAGCATCATAAGACATTCTCCAATGTGAGGCCTTAAGTGGCCACCCTGAAGCTAGCTAGGGAGATTTGGAGAATCAATCAGTCTTGTGAGGTATTGACAAAAGTCAGAGGGAACGTACAACCTCTGTGAGTCAAACCAAAAGTCAAGATGAACGAGATGCTATGTAAGTCTAATGCAAAAGTCAGGGGGAATGTACAACCTCTGTGAGCATAGATAGACTAGTGTAAAAGTCAGGGGGAACATACAATCTCTGTGAGCCTAGTGAAGTCTTGTGAGCTTTGTGTGCCAAAGCAAAAGTCAAGACAAGTCTTGTGAGCTTTGTGTGTCAAAGCAAAAGTCAAGACAAGGAAATGTGAAAAATTCTCCTAGGTCTTCATGATGAGCTATGAGCATTCCTTAGGGACTAGCCACCCCCAAGTGAAATAACTCTAGTAGTTGACCATGGTTAAGGAGAACTGGATAATCACATTCCATGATCCTTATCTGCATAAGGATACAAAACTTCTTGTGATATATTGATCTTGTCAACAAGTCAATGATCGTGTGCAATAGAAAGAACTGTGTGGATGTGGATGCTTGAAGAATACCCTCTTTGCTGAGAGGGAGTGTTAAAATGTAAACCAGTTGTAGAGGATATTCCTCAAGCAGTTTCAAGCTGCACCCTTAAGCTACCCCTTTAAGCTACCCCCTAAGCTGCCCACTTAAAGCTGCCCCCTTGCTAGTTGTCCCTTGCCTTAACCGCTCTCCTCTAACTAAATCAGCCACATACTCTAGCTCCTATCCTAAGCTAAGGCAGCCCTAACCTAAAAGGTAATCCTAACCTAAACTCTTTGCTATTTAAAGAGAGGGAAGTGCCCTCCTCATCATTCATTCTTGATATCAGTTTTGTATATCAGTTTGTCTTAGAAGTTTTGTACTCAAGTTTCTGAGGGAGCAACTAAGGTTCTTTCGAGGGAGCAACTAAGGATTTTGCTGAGTGAACAACTAAGGATTTTTTTGAAGGAGCAGCTAGTATTTTTGAAGGAGTAGCTAGCATATTCAGTGGCAACAACTAGACTATTTCTGGGCAGCAACTAGCAGATGATAATCTGTTTTGTAGCAGCCTTCTTTCACTCTCTTCTAAGAGATTTTCTGGACAACATCTAAGAGTCATTCTGGGAAGCAACTAAGACACTCCTGTAGCAGCAAATTTACTCTGTTCTGAAGGTATTCTAACAACAACTAAAGGCTGTTCTGTACAACAACTAAAGGACCTTTTCTGAGGGCTGTAATACTCAATTTTGGGCTGCATCTTTCACTTATTCTGAGGCATCCTTAAGAGCAATCCAGAGTCAACCATTAAAGGGTAGATTTGAATCAACTCAGCTACAGTATAAGATACAGGTTTGAGTGCAGTTTTGTAATAGAGACTTAGTGCTATTGCCTTGTAAATTTATTGTACTTGATTGATTGATCAATATATCACAGAAGTTTGCTAGGTTTTCTTCCCCTTGAGGGTTTCCCAGGATAAATATTTGTGTCTCTGTGAATGAGTGATCTTCCTATGATTCTTATGTTTTTGTTTATCATTTAAAAGAGGCAAAGAACACTACTGTTATCTTCTATCTCTGTTTATGCTTGAAAATTAACAACCAACACTCTAACCAAGGTCAAGCATCCACCCGAACCAAGCCATCTATGTGTCCATGGAGCATCGCCAAGGGGTTAGGAGACATGGTGCTCTCCTAACAATGTGAAAACACTTTTGGAGTAACCCCTAAAGCTAACATGTATTGGGTTGTAATATGACCCATTGGAGTGTGTACGACTTTATAGTTTTGTGTTGAGATCATAGATCTATGGTGAGCACTTTAGCAATCCCTAATCCAACCAAGCAAAACACTTTCGCACTTAAAAAGAGTAGTTAATACCAATATATGGGCTCAAGAGAGATATCACCACTTAACCAAAGCAATAATGCTAAGAGAGGCATAATATGAGAGATATCCATAAGCAAAATGAATTTAGGTAGATGCCCTTAGGATTTATCACTTGAAAAAGGTATGTACAAATGAGGCAAGAATCGTGTATTTATACACAACTAATGAGGTGAGGTGCCTTCCCCCATTAGGGGGTTATGACCCCACAGTAATGACTAGGTCAGCCTTAGCTTCCTAGAAAGATATAAAATAGAGTTGACTAGGTCGACTCTTAAGCCATAACCTAGTGATACAATAATGAGGGTGCTTAGCCATAAATGACCACAAGTGAAGATTACCATCATTTCAACACCCTGCCTTAATCTAAGCATGGGGATGCGAAGAAGGATGATAAAGTACAAAAGGAGCGGGCATACCCAACTCAATAGAAAGACAACCTTATTTGTAAGAGAGTGGGTTTGTGATGACCCAACTGAATACGAACATGGAAGGGTTTATGAATACCCAACCATTATCAACATAAAATTGCACAACCCTTGAATAAATGCCACCATTGAATTGCTCATCATTTGGAGAAATATGTTATGTACATAAATGATAAGCTAGGAAAGAAACTGAATAATAAAAATAAATATATAAAGTATAAAAAGATAAAGAAACAATTAAGGATAAGAAAATGATTTAATAGTCATAACCTTTGATGAAAAGTCACCAAGGTGTCCCCTTAGGATTATTTATACAGGGCCCTCTCATGGTAAAGTATCATCCTCATTCATTCATGTTGGTGTTTTATATGATTCTCAGATCTGATTGTTATTGCCTTATGATTAATAACAAGATTCACTTTCATAAATCAATTCTCATAGAATAACTATACACTGAAAATCTCAACTATAACAATGCATCAGAAATAACAAGATCTAGAAATATTAACCATGCACAGTAGACACAAGAACACAACACAAGAACACAAGAGTTTATCCTGGGAAACCCAACCTTGGGAGAAAACCTAGCAACCTTTCTCTAGAAGAATTCAGTCCAAGATATTATTAGTACATAACCATCAATAGCCAAAATACCATATAGAGAAGATCCTCCCCAAGGCTAGCATCACCAAGACCTAGCGCCTCAATAAGATGACCAAGAACAACCAAGCAAGAGCTTCTTTAAGTGTGGCGCACTCTCCAATATACCAGAAAACCAGAAATAACGAAATTACCAAAAATTGCAACTGCAATTGCCTTGTGCGCACTGCAGAAGGAGCTGTTTGATTGTCCAAATGAAATGAGCCAATCTTGTATTTATACTAATCTGGGTGCTAGTCTGGGTTCAACTTCTTATTTCTGGGTCTTCAATTTCTTTATTAATTTCTTGTGGGGCCGACTTCTATTCCTGGGGATTCTTGTAATGGTATAGATGGGTCTTCTTGTACTTTCTTGTGGAGAATGACTACCCGAAGTTGCAAATCTCCAACACTCCCTCTCAACGAGGGAGGCATTCTCCATACTTGGATTTCTTTTATCATAGAAAGGTTGTCTTCACGAGCCATGTTGATGTGCCATCTCCGCACATGCATTCCGTCCCGAAATATGCATGTGATAACATCTAGAGTCCATTCACTCCTTGTGAGGAGAAGGACTATACTTGGGCCATTCACCACTAGCAAAACCTCGTGAGTGAATGAATCATTACCCTTGGTCATATCAACACTAACATAGTCCCGTGCATGACCAATCTGGGATAATGTCTGCCCGATGTTATGGGCCATTTACTATTAGCAGAGCCCTGTAAGTGAATGAATCATTCTCCCTTGGACATATCAACACTAGCATAGCCCCGTGCATGACCAATCTGGGAAAATGTTTGCCTGATGCTATCAACATACCTGGGCCATTCTCCACTAGCAGAGCCCCGTGAGTGAATGGGTCATTCTCCCTTGGTTAAATCAGCACTAGCACAGTCCCGTGCATGACTAATCTGGGAGAATGTCTACCCGATGTTGAAACATCAATGCTCATCACTAGCCAAATCAACATGGCTGATCCTGTGTATCATCCTCCTTAGCGAAATCAACATGGGCACTCTAGGAAGATATTTGCAATCTGCTCATCTGTGGATAAGTACTGGAGCTTCACTGCTCCCTTCTGTACAAGAAGCTTCTGAAGTTGCACCACTTCACGACTTGCGACACTGGCTGTGACATACTCCGTCTCTGCTATACTGAGTGCTACAGAAGCCTGCTTCCAGCTTATCCCGGAAATCGTCACTGATTCCAAGCTGAAGCAACACCCTGAGGTGCTCAATCTGTCTACTGCACTCCTTGCTCAATCAAAATCTGTATATCTCTGCAACCTCACTTCATCACCTGAGACAAATCATATCCAACTGTACCATGCTTCGTTGCCACCCACTGGAACTGCCTTGGCTTCAACCAAATACTGGCTCAGGGTGCTCACTGCGAAGCAAATATCTGGCTTGGCATTACCTAGGTACATCAAGGGTTCAATCAACTGCCTGTACGTCGTGGGATCCACCAAATCTGAATCTGAAGCAGAATCACTCAACTTCTTCAGATTTGTCATCATAGGTGTAGTCATGGACTTGTAGTCCATCATATCGAATCTCATTAGTATCCCCTGAAATGAGGAAGATCTCATTCGATCTCGTCACACCTCTCTGGGAGAATGTCTACATGATGCTATCAACATACCCGAGCCATTCACCACTAGCAGAGCCCCGTGAGTGAATGAATCATTCTCCCTTGGTCATATCAGCACTAGCACAACCCTGTGCATGACCAATCTGGGAGAATGTCTACCCGATGTTGAAACATCAACGCTCATCACTAGCCAAATCAACATGGCTAATCCTGTGTATCATCCTCCTCAGTGAAATCAACATGGCCACTCTAGGAGGATATTTGGAATCTGCTCATCTGTGGATAAGTACTGGAGCTTCACTGCTCCCTTCTGTACCATGTCTCAGATGAAGTCCTGCAAGAAGCTTTTGAAGTTGCACCACTTCATGACTTGCAACACTGGTTGTGACATACTCCGTCTCTGTTGTACTGAGTGCTACAGAAGCTTGCTTCCAGCTTATCCCGGAAATCGTAACTGATTCCAAGTTGAAGCAACACCCTGAGGTGCTCAATCTGTCTACTGCACTCCCTGCTCAATCAAAATCTATATATCTCTGCAACCTCACTTCTTCACCCGAGACAAATCATATCCAATTGTACCATGCTTCGCTGCCACCCATTGGAACTGCCTTGGCTTCAACCAAATACTGGCTCAGGGTGCTCACTGCAAAGCAAATATATGGCCTGGCATTAACTAGGTACATCAAGGATCCAATCAATTGCCTGTACGTCGTGGGATCCACCAAATCTGAAACTGAAGCAGAATCACTCAACTTTTTCAGATTTGTCATCATAGGTGTAGTCATGGACTTGTAGTCCATCATATTGAATCTCATTAGTATCCCCTGAAATGAGGAAGATCTCATCCGATCCCGTCACACCTCTAATCCTAAGAGTACATCTGGCCAGGATCCTCCATCTCAAACTCTAAGGCCAACTCCCTCTGTCACTAGAGTAAGTGTTGCTGTTTAGTTTGCCTCACTAGCTGCTCCCTCTGTGACTGAGACAAAATCCATACCCAGTCCTCCTGACTGACTGCCTCCTTTGTCACTATAGCAACATCTCATCTCCTAGAAGCCTCTTGCCTCTGAAGCTTCTGTTTGGCCTCCTCAACTCATGACACCTGTCTGTCAGTCCTGGGAGATGTCTCTCTCCCACCTGGATTTGGGGGGGGGGGGACTTCCTCTGAATAATCGACTCTCTCTTGAGCCAACCGACTCTCTCCAAGATCAGACTCAGTGTGTACATTATTGGTTAAAACCAAACTCATCAAGTATCCATCGATCTAGGAGTACCATGCTCCCTCTGAAACATGACTTCCTCTGAGTTCGTACAATCCCTGGAGCCATCTGCTCCCTCTGCATCTTCTGAAGTTTGATCTCCAATGAACTGTCCTGGGAGGTTGCTCCTCCCTATTGGATCCTGAGGGATGACTCCCTCTGAACTCTAGCTTCCTCTGAACTGGTACTAGGTGGGATCGTCTGCACCACCATTGGTGGAGTCACCTGCTCCTCCTCATCAATCTTCGTGTGGAACACTATGTATCCCACAAAGGTATCCTTCTTTTCGGAAGGTTCTAACTTTGTCTTCTTCGCCTTCCGTACATGGATGTATACTGTCGTGTATACAACTACTTGTCTGGTCAGTTTGTGCCATGTCTCAAACCAGAGACCATCCAATTTGTTGCCTCTTGCAACCGTCACTATAGCTCCCTTTCAGAGCTATTACCCATGACTTGCCCTGGAACAAGAGCAATAACAAGGGAACAAATAGCAGACAAGAACAACATTCTTATGATAAGGAAATAGGAACAAGAAAACAAAATGGGAAACAAGAACAACACTTTTCCACTTTTGTTACCAATCATTCCTTCGTGGTAACCCGCCCGGAACAAAACAAGAACAAGAGACAAGAGCAACACTTTCTAGTGTTGTGACCTCCATAGTAACCCGCCTGGGACAAAGACAACAATCAAGAACATCTCCTAGAAGATATCAATTCTATCTTGCAAACAAGTGCATAATTAGTACTAAACAGTGAGCATTTACATAATGATTATTGTACTAACAATATTCAAGTGTCACTAAACATTTGATAGCAAAAAGTACTCAACAGTAATAGAACTCTAAAGACTGCTGTCCCGGTTACAATATTCATTTAAGATGCAATAATACAAAAATATCAAACCTGATATGCAAACCTGGAGTCTTAATTGCTAGGGAGGATGCACTAATTCCTCTGAATGCACTAGATCTAGGATCCCTTTGTCACTGCTTGGACAAATGTCCTTTTGCCAACTGTACATCTCCTGCAAACACCCCCATGATATAACTTATATATAAGTGCATACCTCTGAAATTTGTAGCACCATCCACCTTGTGTTCTAATCTCAAGGTTTGCGCAACTGGCAACTGGTGACTGGCAACTGCAACTGTAACTGGCAACTGCAATTGGCAACTGCAACTGGCAACTGGCAACTGCAACTGACAACTGTAATGAGAAATTTCAACTTCCACCAAGTTGTAATTTGAGACCACCAGGAGGTGCGCTAGGCTAGGGAAAGCTAATCTATGGCAAAATTAAACTCAACATCCTCCAATAAGTTGCTCATCGAGCTTGACAAGTTCAGGTCTGTGCAACGACAAATTGCAGCGACAAACAAAAACTTTGCAGTGGCAATATTTCAATTAGCTCTGATACCATGTTGATGTTTTATATGATTCTCAGATCTAATAGTTATTTCCTTATGATTAATAACAAGATTCCCTTTCATACATCAGTTATCATAGAATAACTATACGCTGAAAATCTCAACTATAACAATGCAGCGAAAATAACACGATCTAGAAATATTAACCATGCACAGTAGACACAAGAACACAACACAAGAACACAAGAGTTTATCCTGGGAAACCCAACCTTGGGAGAAAACCCAACAACCTTTCTCTAGAAGAATTCAGTCTAAGATATTACCAGTACATCACCATCAATAGCCAAAATACCATACAAAAAAGATCCTCCCCAAGGCTAGCATCATCAAGACCTAGCACCTCAATAAGATGACCAAGAATAACCAAGCAAGAGCTTCTCCAAGTGTGGTGCACTCTCCAAGATACCAGAAAACCAGAAATAACGAAATCACCAAAAATTGCAGCTGCAACTGCCTTGTACGCACTGCAGAAGGCGCTGTTTGATTGTCCAAATGAAATGAGCCAGTCCTGTATTTATACTAATCTGAGCGCTAGTCTGGGGCCGACTTCTTATTTTTGGTTCTTCAATTTCTTTATTAATTTCTTGTGGGGCCGACTTCTCTTCCCGGGTCTTCAACTTCTTCCCGGGGCTTCTTGTAATGGTATAGATGGGTCTTCTTGTACTTTCTTGTGGAGAATGACTGCCCGAAGTTGCAAATCTCCAACAACTCATATTTTATTTAATTATATTTATTACTTGTCCTATATGGATTTTAACCTATTGTCATTTTTGCATTAGATATTTCTGTAAATGAACTTTGTTCATTCCAAAATATGATCTTGATTTGCCAGTCTGATAAAGAAGTGATGTAAAGAGGCATAAATACAAGAGATAAAAGGTACGAAAGTGAGTGGGCATACTCAACTCAATGAAGAGTCTATGGTAGTTGGAAGAAGAGAGAATGGGTTTGTGATGACCTAGTTCAATACAAAGGTGGACCCA
Source organism: Picea sitchensis (assembly GCA_010110895.2). Lineage (NCBI taxonomy): Eukaryota > Viridiplantae > Streptophyta > Pinopsida > Pinales > Pinaceae > Picea > Picea sitchensis. Next base: position 73,246 of record SNQJ01S0042947.1, on the reverse strand, counting down.
ATAATTTGTAGGAAGAATGTTGCCACCAAACTACTCATAACATTGGAGACTATGGTATTGAACTACCCATCTGATAAAGAAGTGTTGGAAGAAACATCCTATATAAGAATCGTCTATGAGTTGTGTTAGAAAGTAATGGATGTGCTTGTTTAACCATAGACAATATAGCAATATTGTCACCCAACCATAGGCCGAAGCCACCCCCGAGTACCTTAACCTTGATAGAGAATTATTCCAAAAGCAAACCCTAGGCTTAATAGCCAAACAAGGTGGCGCACCTCTCTCCAGGGATAGCGCACCAAGCAAGAATAACCAAAAGGGGCCAGGCAGAAGTCCAAACCATAACCAAAAGAGAGTCCAAGTCAAAACCGAAATCTGCCAGTTGCAGCAGCTGCAACTGCAACTCTTCTTCAAACTTGCGCACCACTGCCTTATGCAGTTATGAGAGGTGAGTACAAATGAGCTCAAGCGCCTTGTATTTATAGTCCTCCAAGTCACTTAACTGGGCTGACTTCTTCTCTTGGAGACTAATAACTTAATACAAATCATTCTCTTGAGCCGACTTGTCTTCTAGGGTTATCAACCAACTATTTAGGGTTTCTTCTTGCTTCCTAGAATATTCTATTCTCGTCAGGGTTACACGTGGAGGTAAATACCTCCCGCAGCTACCATAATATCAACACTCCCTCCTAGCTAGGGAGGTATTGAAGGCAATGGTCTTGAGCACAAACATACCGTTGAATTGGTAGCATCATCATAGTCGTATGGACTATCTCATGATTAGATTACGATCACCATCATCACTATCAATGTCATCTGATAACATCAACTGCATCATCTCTCGAAACCATACTCCATCTCTCGGTCCTGAACCATTTTCCTAATCGGGCCACAATCTGTGCCTTGGGAAAAATACTAGTCCATGTCATGTCAACAAACTGTCACCCTGGACCATTCTCTTCAGAGAGAATACCTGTCCATCAACAATCTGTTCTGTCTGGACCATTCTCTGCCTGGAGAATGTCTGTCCACAAGCACACTAACTATTCATCTGGTTGATAATCATTTTCAACACTACTGATGGTCTACATGGCAAACGAAACAATGTCATTCAATAGAACACAACTGTGTCTATCCATAGTAGTACACAACTACAATCCAGTGGTACACTACCACACCAAGTAGCACACAACTACTTAATTAGTGACACATAGTCACAACCAGTGGAAAACATCTACCACAGTAGCATACATCTATTGCCCAGAGACATACAGTCTCCATAGCAATTATATCATCTGATATCAACCTGCAGAGAAAAACAATGTCATGATATAAAATGAATCATCTGGGCCATTCTTCCACTCACATTTGTGAGATCTAGAAGAGCATATGCCCTTAGAAGGTAAAACATCAGTCATGAGCTACTGGACTATTCTTCTCAAGCATAGAAGAATAACTGTCCTGATTTCTGAGCCTGGACCATTCACCTATCTGGGCCATTCCTCCGTCACTAAACAAAGTGCAACCTGGAGAGAATGAGTTTTCCCTAGGGAATGCTTGTCCTTGATTGCTGAACCTGGACCATTCACCTATTTGGGCCATTCCTCCGGCACTAAACAAAGTGCAACCTGGAGAGAATGAATCTGCCCTAGGGAATGACTGTCTGGACCATTTCCTAAGGAAATGGCTGTCCTGCACCAACCTCCAAAACATACCATTCTTCGAAACTGCTCACAACTGTGAGCTTTGAAAGAATGACCGTCCGACGAGGTGGAGCAGTCTTCTTGACCACTACTGAGAGTGACTGTCAAGAAGAAAGACTGTCCTAAACCATTCCCCCACACTGGCCACAAGGGGAATCGCTGTCTATGGTACATCAACAATCCATCGAACCATTTTCATTACGAAAATGATCGTTCGATCTAGACCATTTTCCGAACTGGAAAATGCATGTCCGTCAGAAATCTCAAACCACTTTCCGATCTGGAAAGGAATTGCTCATCCTGGACCATTTTTCGAACTGAAAAATGACTGTCCATAAATCAATAACACATCAGTGCTCCCTCCCAACCTGGGAGTCATCTCTTCCCTTTTTAATAATGAAGTCGTCTCCACAAGCTCCAGCTTGTTTCTTGAGTATGCAAACTCTTTCATCTTGGACAGAGGCTTTACCAAAAATATCTGCTCATCTGTGGAGTTATATTGGAGAACCACTTCTCCTTTCTGGACCTCATCACGGAGAATGTAATGCTTGATCTCAATGTACTTTGGTCTTTCTGGAACATTGGTTTTCTTTGAAGGCTTCATATAGCTTTGATCATTATAGTATATCATAGTTGGATTCAACTCTTTTGTTTTTTGCTAGCTCATAACATCGTGGCAAACATCAAACCCGAACATATCCAAGTGGCACCTCTTCTGTCATCATGAGAGTTTGTCATGGATTAGCAATCCATCATCCTGGACTTCTGAGTAACCATTCTGATACAATATCTCTGTTATAGAAAGTTTTTCACCACGCTTATGTTGTGCATTGGAGGCTCTGCACCAAATTGTTTGAATCCATACAAGATCTTCTTCCATCTGCATACAAGAGTCTCTTTTTGGTATACCTCAAAACCTTGAGGTTGCTCTACAAACGCTTCTTTGTTCAATTACTCTGTTGAGGAGAACAATCCTTACATTCATTTGATGTGAACTCCAACCCATGGATATTGCAGGAGATATAATGGCTCAGGTATGTCTGGTTACTGGAACAAGCTATCATCATAGTCTTCTCCCTCAATCTGGGAGAACCTTTAGTTCTGGATCTCACAATTCTTTCATTCATAAGTCTTTCATACACTGTTCTTTATCACAACTTTCATTTCTTCTACTTGACTGCTTCTAGTGGGTTCAGACCAAGCTGGTAGTCTTGTGATTCTTGATATAATGACTGGTTGTTATGGATTTTTCTTTCTCTCTTGGAATCTTCATGTTCTTCCTCATGTTTTTCTTTGGCTCTTGGGTCCATGGAGTTTTCTATAGATTCCATGCCCTGAAGATTCCAACTTCTTCCTTTCATCATAGGATCATGGATGTGGATGGACAACGAGGGATACTTTAAGGCTTCTTTTCGAAGAAGACTTCTTCTAAAGTCACACTGAACACGTGCTGCTTTTCATTGTTGCTACCATGGATAGATACTTCATCATCTTCAATGGATCATATTATTTAGGATTAGCTCCCTCCTAATCCCTGCATTCATGCATGAATGCATGCTCTTCTTTTGGAATTATATAATCGGTTCCCTCCATCTAAGAGAGTCCACGCTTTCGTCTGCATCTTTATTGCCTTCTGCAAAGTGTCACAAGTCTTTTTCTTTTGATCGCTGACTTCTTTCTGTTTTTACTTCTTCCAGGTTTCTTCAAGTTTTGATTATGATTTCGGCTTATCTTGCAGCTGTTACTTATGTTAATGGCTTCCATATGAATTGTTACCAATGGTTGTTGATGTACTTCATCTTTTCATGTGTATTGCTTGACTTGTAGTCATCGTGATAGCAATCCTTATCTTGTTATTCTTCCATAGGTATTGTTTTTCTTTGGACATCTTATCTTCTAAGAAATAGATATGCAAGATATGTACAAAAACTATGTAAACATGGTATGTACAAGAATTATGAAGAATATTGTTACCTTGTCTTAGAGGAAGAAGTCTGTTTTGTCCTGCTTGGCCTTCTTTGAGGGTTCCCTTTCTTCGACAACTGATTCTTTGTGTGTTTCCTTCGTTTTCTTTAACTCGGGACAATGATTCTTGTAGTGACCATATTTTCGACAATTGAAGCATTGTATTTTTGACATATCTTTCTTTCTCTTGATTTGGTTTCTTCCTAGAGCCAAACTTCTTTTTATTCCGGAAATTCTTGAACCTTGTTGTGAAGGCTTGATCATCGTATTTCTTTTGGGGTTTTTCTTTTGCACTAATCCTTGATTCTTCTTGTGCACAGCAAGTCCAAAGTTCTTCAAATGTGGGATACTCCTTCCTTGTGTTCATGCTGTGGCAAATGCATCCCATGTCTTGGGAAGACCATTGAGTACTATATTTACCAGTTCCTTCTCTGAAATGATCTCTTCAATAGCTTGAAGTTGATCTCTTAATTGAGAGATTCTCACAAAGTATGATGTTATGCTGTCATCATCATTCATTTTCATGTCACAGAGCTCATTCTTTATACTCATTACCTGTCCAATGTTTTTGACTGAGAAGAGGTTTGTTAGGGCATCATACATTTTCTTAGATGAGTCAAGATGGGAGATGTAGGGTATCAAGTGGTCTTTTATAGAGTCCACTATGATACTCATGGCATTGATGTCATTGTCTTTGAACTTCTCCATAAATGCAACGTTCTAAGGTTCCTTCTCTTTTCCTTCTTCGAACTGTGATTCCATGATCTTTCCTTTCACGATGTCCAATACTTTATTCTTGGCAAGGATGTGGTCAATCCTTGTCTTCCACGCTTTGAAGTTAGAAGCCCCTTCTAACTTGTTTTCTGACTTCATAGAGTAAGTCATAACTGCTTTGACTTGGTCAACCCTTGACGTCTTAGCTTGCCGAGAGTACCAGGAGATGCGCCAGGCTAGGGCGCATTAGGCTATCCAGAAATTAGGTCAATCTCTTCACTTAAGGTGCCTCAACAAGAGGGTTAGGGTTTCGTTGCTGTAGCAAAAACTGGCTGAAACTGCAACTGTAACTGAGCAAATCCTCCCATTCTATCTTCCAGTGGTTAGACTGTCTGAAGATAGTGTGGGCCCATAACCTGTTAGAAAGTAATGGATGTGCTCGTTTAACCATAGACAATATAACAATATTGTCACCCAACCATAGGCCGAAGCCACCCCTGAGCACCTTAACCTTGACAAAGAATTATTTCGGAAGCAAGCCCTAGGCTTAATAGCCAAAAAAGGTGGCGCACCTCTCTCCAGGGATAGCGCACTAAGCAAGAATAACCAAAAGGGGCTAGGCAGAAAGTCCAAACCATAACCAAAAGAGAGTCCAAGTCAAAACCGAAATCTGCCAGTTGCAGCTGCAGCTCTTCTTCAAACTTGCGCACCACTGCCTTATGCAGTTATGAGAGGTGAGTACAAATGAGCTCAAGCGCCCTCTATTTATAGTCCTCCAAGTCACTTAACTGGGCCGACTTCTTCTCTTGGAGACTAATAACTTAATACAAATCATTCTCTTAAGCCGACTTGTCTTCTAGGGTTATTAACCAACTATTTAGGGTTTCTTTTTGCTTCCCAGAATATTCTATTCTTGTCAGGGTTACACGTGGAGGTAAATACCTCCTGCAGCTACCATAATATCAACAAGTTGCTCATCCCTTGGAGATCTGTGATTATTGAACTACTCATCTGTTGAAAGAATGCTCCCATTGAACTGCTCATCTACTAGAAAAAATTGTGACTAACTTGCTCATCTAATGGAGGGTCGGAAAACACATCCCAACCATATTGCGCATCCACTGGAAGAATAGTGCCCTTGATGTTGAGAAATGTAGCTCGAGTAGGAACTTCTTGCACAAGTTTTAGTGTGAACATGCATGAAGTGGTTTGAGACATTTCTTTGGTGACCACCTTGGAAAAGTGGTCACCAACTCCATCTTGTAATTTCACTTGAAATATAAAAGAAAAATGAAAGTCTCATGTTTTGAAGTCAACTTAGTCTTAAGGATCTAAATGAAATGTTCTAGAAGTTTTAGAACATTAGTGACTTAGGTTAGGATTAATCTTAACCATACATATCAAGATTGAGATAGGTGGTAGCTAAGATTGAGGAGATTAGTTATTTCTCTCAAAGCATAAAGAGGACAAGAGAGGAGAGGTCGACCTCATAAGAGAGCAAGAGAGTTGGAAGAGGGAAGAGTGCATTCAAGGAGATGAAGAGCAGATTGCTAAAGAGTCCAGTAAGATACTAGCAAGCTGTGTAGGCCGTGCCACTGCTGTAGCCATCTTTTCTTTATGCATAGGTCGTATATGTTCAACACATGTTGTACACTTTTAAATCTAGCTGTAAACTGTATTGCTGGAGTGTGCTTTAGTGTTGAGAGGATAAAAAGTGCGAGTTGTTGTCTAGGAAAGGCAGAAATAGAGCAGGCCATACTGCTGTAGTGTACTCTCTTTTACGTAGGCCATACACTGTTGTTTGAGGTGATTTTATTGATCGTGCAATCGCTGGTTCAAGCAGGCTACAAAGGTCACCTTGTAAGCTTTGATCAAAGAAATGAAAAGTTGATTAGAAGGAGAAATTCTTGTGTATGTATGTGTTTTATTTATTCCATTGTTCATTTTTAAGCTATTGTGTGATTGATGCTATGTTCATGAATTTAATTTTCTGTTGTTAAATAAATTCTATTTTGTGTTATTTAATGAAAGAACATTAGGACAACAATCACCTAGGTTGAAAAATGTACATGGTATCAGAGCTATTTCTCTGATTGAGATTCTCAAGATTTTACAACAGTAAATCCACTGTCGGAAAGGACCAATAGTTAGCGGGCTTCAATATTCCTTTTAAGGACCAATTTTCAAATTTGGGAGTTTGTGCATCGGATCTCAAAAATGGCCTTAACTAGCCTCAGATTTGAGGATAGACTGGATGGCGCCTCAAATTTCTTGTCATGGAAAGTGAGGGCTACACTCTTATTAGAAGAGAATGATCTTTGGGATATTATCGAGGATGTTATGCCTTCGCCTACAGATCCGTAGCAGTTGGAAACTCACAAGAAGAAGGAATGAAGGCCAAGCAGATGATCATGGATGCCATAAAGGATCATTTGATCCCTAAAATATCCGAGGAGAAAATGACAAAGGAAATGTTCAATGCCCTAGTTGGCCTCTAACAAAGTGAAACATAAACAAAAAGATGATA
>SNQJ01S0042947.1:43609-66327 GCA_010110895.2 Picea sitchensis | reverse complement strand
GAAGGAATGAAGGCCAAGCAGATGATCATGGATGCCATAAAGGATCATTTGATCCCTAAAATATCCGAGGAGAAAATGACAAAGGAAATGTTCAATGCCCTAGTTGGCCTCTAACAAAGTGAAACATAAACAAAAAGATGATATTGCAAAACAAACTCAGATCCATAGAGATGACTAGATCAGATTCAACTACTAGTTACCTTATGAAGGTCAAGTAGATTGGTGATCAACTTGCAGCAGTTGGGGAGAAGATTGTAGATGCAGAGCTGATGAGCACGACATTGAATGGATTCCCAACTTCATGGGAACCATTTATCAAAGGTATTGTTCTTGTGAGAACCTTCCTAACTTTGAAAGGATGTGGGATGATTGTATCAAGGAGGAGACTTGGATGGAGCCAATGGCCAACAAGAAGAGTGGTGAGGAGAACCTAGCCCTATTTTGTCAGACAAATAAGGGCAGATGAAAAAACCCAACAAGGGTAAGGGAAAGAGTGAGGAGTCAACCTTGTTATCCCCCTTTCCTAGGGATAACTAAGTATATGATGTCTTGAGGCCCTCGGGTTGTAGACATGGAGTACCGAGAGGCAGATGGGCAGGCATGGGCCCCTATCATACCACACATCACTATCCGATCGATGACAACAACATCCACCACACCCAGCTTGGCCCACGGAGGACAACATGTCTTGCTTCATGAGGTAACAAGTCTGGTGTCATGGTAAGTGTCATTTTAATATTTTGGAGCATTTGAACATGTTGCTAAGGATCCTTTCTTGATTTTGAAAACATTTGCTTGGAAACTATGCTTTTTTCCCTATTTCACCTTGGTGAGTGTCATGGTTTCCTATTAAGTGGTCACCCTTGGGGAAAGGGTTGCTACTGGGGGGTTTCCTTGAAGGGTCATCGTACCATTCCCGCTCATACTTGCCACCTTCCATCACTTCTTCCCCTCCGTTTCCCCATCTTTTAGGTTTTCGGGCTTATTGACCCAAGAAGGGCATGTACCTCATTTCATGGGAAGAAGGGGCCACTAGGCTTGGAGGTGCTCTCTCAAAAACATCATGCAATAAAAGCTTGCCCTGGGATCCCGAGAGCAATGAAATGCTTCTAAAAAAAAGTGAGGGACCCATAAAATAAATAACTAATTAATTAATAACACTTTTCAAGGTAGAGCGTTTGTGGGCTATACGTTTCCTTTTTAGTGCCCCTTATTGTCTTCAACTTGGAAAGGCATGGGAACCAAGGTAGAGCGTATGTGGGCTATGCATTTCTTTTTTAATGCCTCCTATTGTCTTCAACTTGGTGACACATGCAAAATAAATGGCTAATAAAGGGCTTGGAAAAATATGCTTTAAAAAGAAAAAGAGGAAAAGGATGTGGCTAGCCCTCAACAAAGGCGCTCGTAAATGAGACAATACGAGCCCTTGTATGTCATGAAACCCCATACCTAGAAGTCTAACCCCATCCACCTCACATTCACTACACGACCTAGAAAGGACTCTCCTTGGGAACATCCCCTACTTGAGGATTGGTTCACCCAATAGGGCATTATGACACCCCTCCCATATCTAAATTTGACAAATTGTATAAGGTCTTTGAGCATTTGTTTATTTTGAAAAGGGGGGATTTGATGCACATGTTCGGGTGATTCTTTTATTAGATATGGCTTACTTGGCATGATATTGTAACTTGTGGATCCTTGGAGGGCTTACTTGTTTGTCTTTGCAGGTCCTTGATAGGTGAAAGTTTGATGATGAAGGCACAAGGTTCCTTGGACCTTCATTGGGGCACGAAGCCCACAGGTCAGATGATGCGCCTTCTCTCCTTGGACACATGGGAAGAGAAATGTTTCCTTTGGAGGCACTTGGACACCATGAGATGAGGATGTTTCGGCCTTTTGCACCCAAACGTTGGCCTTTGGAGTCCTAAAATGTCACATTTGATGCCTTAGATGTCACATGGGCTAGTTTTTTTTGATGGGGTTTCTCATGGTTGATGGTGATGGTCATGTTTTGATAGAGAGAGAGAGACTTGGCACATGCTAGAGCACTTGGTGGCATGATTTATGGCCTTTGGAGGCCCAACATCCTTCTTCAAAGGCTCAACATCTCTCCTAGAGGCCCTACGTCATCCTTTAGGCCATGGCGTCACCCCTAAAAGGGGATTTTACTTTATGAATTTCTAATTTTAAGTTGTAAAGGTCAAATAGAGGAGGTCAACTCCCCTAATTTGTTGTTGACATTTTGAATTGTGGACAAATGGGTTTCAGGTAACTTCCTATAAAAAAGAGGTCACCCTATTGTCATTTTAGACATAACTCACTTGAGAATTACATATTACTTGGCTGAAATTTTTGCCCTACTTGGGCAAGGCGCACTATCTCTCTCGGATGTTTTGTGGATGCTTCTACTTGTCTTTTGGAGGAATAAGCTAGGTGCTATCTCTTGGATGCTTTGTTTTTGCTCTTGTGATGGAATATTCTTGGTAAAGAAGGGTTTATCTTTGCTATTTCTTGGACTAGGTAAGGAATTCATGCTTTTGTGTTGTTTCTTCTTGGTTGCAAGGATAATTTTGTTAAACTCTTGGAGGAGTATAAGGGCTTTACACCCTCCTTGATTTACCTTGCTAGGTTTTGTTTGTTCTAGGGAGTAAAAAGGCTTACACCCCTAGAGAAGTAACAAACCCTATCTCTTAGACAAGAGATTCCATTAACCTAATTGGTAAGGCACTAATCTACTTTCATTGGAGATACAAAATCATTGCATTGGTATGCGTGAATTTTAGAGATATTGAAATTGCTCAAGTTGGAATTGATTCTATATGTTATAAGCTCTTTTGTGCCCTAGGGGCATCTTGATTAGCCTAGTAATTCTCATTGCTGTTACAAATTAATGCTACAGCCATTAGGGTTGCAACAAACTCATCTTCTTTCAATCTTTGCTCACTAATCTACCTGAAATTCACTTGTAAACCTTGGTTATTGTTCTATTGGTTGTTGGCTAATTTTTGGGTGGTTTACTTGCTGATTTCTATGGCTAGATCTTGCTGCTGTAGCAATTGTTTGCTACAGCCACTTGGCTGTCATAATTGTTAGATTTAGAGAAGTAATGCAGAACATTAATGTCTTTTAAATTTTTAGTTAGAATAACAACTAAGACTCATCCTCAGAACAGTAAACGAATACAATACTGCTTAAAATTCTGAACAGAGAAACAACAATTTGAATTTGAGTTTGTAAATAATTTCTGAGTGTGTATAACCACTCAGATCTAAGCTAGCAGATCATAGAACTGAAACAAGATTTAACTGAAACAAGATCAGAGAAGATCATAGTTCTCATTGAAACTGAGATCTAACTGAAACTTAGATTTAACTGAAACAAGATCATAGAAGTAGATCTAGGTTAAACAACAATTATTTTTTCTGATCTGAACTAAAGAATAGTAAAGATATAGATCTGAATCCAGATCTAATTGACAAAGCTGATACAGATCTATCAAAACTAAAATCAATCTTCAGATCTGAAGTAGATCTAATTAATGAGCAGACTATAATATTTAAATATCTTCATAAACAAAGAACAACAGATCTGATTGAGAGTAAACTGAAAGAGTTACTTACCTTGTAGTCTTACCTCTGAAAGAGTGCATGCAACACATAAGAGATGTAATGCCAATTGTAGTTATGCTCAGAAAAATTTCAGGTTCATAGATCTACCATATAGGTTAGATCTCTTGCCAAGAGATGAATAGATTTGCTTGCCACCAAGGAAAAGAATAACACTTAAGCATCACACAAAATTTCTGTGATCAAACCCTCACACACCCTGAAAAAAACCAAGGACCCAAAACCTCATACAGGACAGAGGTTACAAGCAGCTTAGAGGGGCCGCGACTCAATGAGAAGGGACAGTTCTGAGCTTGAGAGGCCACGGCAGGGGTCAACTCTGTGTTTGAGAAGCCACGACCCACTGTATAGGACCAGATCTACACTAGAGAGACCACGGCACAAAGAAAGGATCAGATCTGTGCTAGAGAGAGGTGACGGCAGCTTCAGTCACAGGTAACCACACCATAAAGCAGATCTGCTATAACCCTTGGATCATCCCCAAAAGAGAAGTAGACAACAATAATCCTGGGGCCGAAACCTAGGCTGAACAGATGGTTATAGAAGGGCCGAATCACCACAGGAAACCTCAGCAACTGTTACAAAGGGGTCGCAGCTTCAAAGAGGAGATCCACCCACTTTAGAAGAGAACATAAGAGTAAGTATTAAAGATAGAGGGTAGGTCTCTATTTATACTTTTAGGCTAGGCTAGGTTAATAGAAATAATAATTAAAATATAAATTCAAAATAACATGTTTAATTAATATAAATATTAATTAAACATGTTATAATTAAAACATTTAATTTATATTTTCTTATTAACCCCTAAAGCAAAAACAAAACCCCAAATAAACATAAGCAAGGGTGAAGGGGGGTTTAGGAAGGGAGACTTGGTGGCAATACTTGTCCATTCATTCTCAAAGTGACCTTTTTTATTTTATCATCATTGCATATGGGATACATCCCTCATGTGGTCATGTCCACCTTCAAGGAGGGACATACACCAACAACTGCCTGGTCATGGACTAGGTTGCCCCAGAACAATTCTGGGGTCTTATCCACCAAGGTACAAGACCAAGGATCAACTCATGCCCCAGGCATGGGTACCCTGGAACATTTCCAGGGGCCCTAGACATATCTAGGGACTTTGACTGCTTGGTCCCAGACCAAGATCCCCAGTCATATACTGGGGGCCCTAACAAGGGTCTTTTGCTGCTTGGTCCCAGACCAAGAACCCCAGTCATACACTGGGGGCCCTAACAAGGGTCTTTTGCCATGGCATTGACTGTTTGGTCCCAGACCAAGAACCCCAAGAGTGTACTGGGGGCCCTAGATCTCGGCTAGGGTCTTTGCCATCCTCCCGGAGAATGGCTCTTGCAGCTGCTTTAAATTCAACACTCCCTCTCAGCAAGGGAGGCATTCTCAGCTACACCAAGCTTGCCACGAAAGTATACAAACTTTGTCAGGGACAGTGGTTTGGTAAAAATATCTGACGTTTGTTCTGCCGTCGGAGCATACTGAATGCTGAGAACGTTCTTCTGAACCATGTCCCGGACATAGTGATATCTCATCTCAATGTGTTTCGATCTATCGTGAAACACTGGATTCTCGGTGAGCTTTATACAACTTTGATTGTCACAGTGAATGACTGTGGGTTCAAGCTCTGAACTGAACAAGTCTGAAAGTAGCTTCCTAAGCCACATTGCTTCTCTGCTAGCAGCACTTGCAACAATGTATTCTGCTTCTGCAGTGCTTTGGGCTATGGAGCCCTGTTTCCTGTTGGACCAAGAAATCATTGCTGAACCCAAACTGAAGCAATATTCGGAAGTGCTCTTCTGATCCACTGTACTGCCCATCTAATCTGAATTTGTAAAACCATGGAGCATTACACCTCCACTGGAAGTGTATCTGAGACCATAAGCTATAGTTCCCCGAACATATCTCAGAATATGCTTCACAACAACCATATGTATATGCTTCGGTTCACGCATGAATTGATTGAGAGCATTTACCGCATAGCAAATGTTTGGTCTCATATGTACGAGATACATCAAAGACCCAATGATCTGCCGATATAAGGTGGGGTTTTCTGGATCTGAACCTGTGACCTAATCTTGTAGTTTCTTTAGATTAGAGATCATTGGTGTGGACATGGACTTGCAGTCCATCATGCCAAATCTGCGAAGCACATCAACTGCATATTTACCCTGTGAGAGAAAGATCTCTCTAGTTTCTTCCAAACCTCCAAGCCCAAAAAATAGTGCATGAGCCCCAAGTCTTTCATTTCAAACTCTGCAGAAAGCTCCCTCTTAGTCTGAGCTATCAAGTTTTCCTCTCCAGTGAGGAATAGATCATCCACGTATAAGACTATGATAACTGGATGATTTTGTACAATCTTTATATAAAGATTTGGATCATCTATGCTCTTGGTGAATCCAAGACATTGTAGAAAACTGTCTATTCTACCATACCAAGCTCTCGGAGCTTGTTTTAACCCGTACAAGGCTTTCTTGAGTTTGCACACATGAGATCTTTTATCATGTATCACGAAACCTTCAGGCTGTTCGATGTATACTTCTTGCTCAACTTCACCGTTAAGAAAAGCAGTCTTAACGTCCATTTGGTGAAGTTTCCAACCAAAAACTGCTGCAAGAGAGATAATAATCTTGATTGAAGTATACCTGGCAATTGGAGCAAAAATCTCGTTGTAGTCAATTCCTTTTTTCTGGGAGAAACCATGAGCCACAAATCTCGCCTTGTATTTCTCAATATTGCCATTTGTTGCATGCTTTATTTTATAAAGCCATTTTGAAGATACTACTGATTTGCCATGAGGTCTAGGAACTATGGTCCATACATCATTCTTTAGAATAGAATCGTATTCTTCATTCATAGCCTCTTTCCACACTTGATGTTTAGAGGCTTCTACAAATGTGGAAGGTTCTGAATCAATCACAGTATTTAAATTAGCTATGAGACCGGAGTACTTATCTGGTTTCTTGCTTTCTTTGAAGGTGCCCTTAGGAGCTGAATGCTTTTTTGCTTCTTTCAAAATTTCCCGACACCAGGCTGGCTTCCTTTTAACAGGAGGTATCTCCATTGGAAACTCAATAGTATCCCTTGAGGGATCCATTGGAAGTTTTGAGGTTTCCTCCCTCTGCTCATCTGGTAGAGAATCTGGAGAATCAAGTGGTGGAGCTTCCGGCTCCTCTGAATCACATGGAAGTTCTCTGGCCCGATGAAAAGATGCTTCTTCATGAAAAGTCATGTCTCTACTTACTTTGATGAACTTTTGACCTGAGATATAAATCTTGTAAGCTTTTGAGGTTTCACTGTATCCCTCAAAAGTTCCTTTCTTTCTGGAGGGCTCTAGCTTAGTCCTCTTTTCTTTTGGAATGTGTATATAGACTGGACTGCCAAAGATTCTCAAGTGATCAACTGAGGGCTTAATTCCGGTGAAAACTTCTTCAGGAGTTTTCGCTTCAAGGGCTTTGTGTGGACATCTATTCTGAATGTAGACTGCAGTATTGGCAGCCTTGGCCCAAAGCGATAAAGGTAAGTTTTGGTCATGCATCATGGCCCTGGCTGCTTCACAAATAGTTCTATTCTTTCTTTCAACAACCCTATTTTGCTGAGGGTTGTATGGCACAATTAGCTTCCTCTTAATTCCAGAAGCCCGACAGAGTTCGTCGTATTTGAAGGAGTCAAATTCTTTACCGTTATCTGTTTTGAAAACTCGGATGTGTCTTCCTGTTTGATTTTCAACAAGATTCTTGAAATCTTGAAATCTGCTAAAAGATTCATCTTTAGTCTTTAAGAAATAAATCCAAGTTTTACGCGAACAATCATCAATAAAAATGATATAATAAATACAACCATTCATAGACGGTGCAGACATGGTCCCACAAAGATCAGAATAAATTAAATCCAAAATTCCATTTGATTTTCTATTACTGAGAGGATAGGGTTTCTTTGTATTCTTACCAAGTGAACAACCTTTACAAACACTATCATGCTCAACAGAAAATACTGGCATACCTGTCACCATCTTTTGCAAACTTGGAAGTGCGTTGTAGTTGAGATGTCCAAATCTTCTGTGCCAAAGCTCGCAGGGATTTACCGTCTCGTGAACTAGGGCTTGAACAACCTGACCTGAAATTTTATACAGTCCACTCTCACGAGTTCCAATAGTTATAACAGTGTTTATATCTTCATTTGAGGACCACAAGAGGGCCTTCCCTTTGGAGAAAGCTACTGAATAACTTTTACTTTCTAAAACTGGAACATAGATTATATTTTTCTTTAGACCAGGGACATAAAGAATTTCATTAATATGAAAGATATTACTTGATTGAAATTGGAAAGAGGTAGATCCAAACTCTTTTATGTCATAGGTGCCATCATCACCTAGCTCCACCTTTGCCTTGGATTTCTTGTCTTGATAGTTTGCAAGGTTTTGTTTGAAGCCTGTCATGTGTCTGGAAGCACCGCTATCTATTAACCAAATCTCCTCTGATTTGGTAATAGTACCAGAAAGAGTTGAGATAAGATAATATTCCTTATATTGTTCTTGCTCCTTGGTGGCAGCCCTGGTTTGTCTTCTTTGAGGCTCCTCTTGAGGTTTAGCCTCTTCAGTGGCAACCGAGGCTTGGAATCTTCCTCTTCTTTTCTGTTGAGATGGAGGATTTTTGCAGTCTCTTGCATAATGTCCTAGTTTATTGCAGTTAAAACATTTAACTTTAGATAAATGAGGATTTAGGTGAGATAGCTTACCTTGAGGTTTCTTACCTTTGCCTTTAGCTTGAGGGAACTTCTTCCATTTCTTGGTTTTCCCTGAAAGGGCATGATCTCTTAGAAGTGAAGATTCATTTCTGCTTTTAAGTCTTCCTTCTTCTTCTAAGCAGTCATGCCATAATCTGTCAAAGTTAGGTTGGACTTCTCTTCCATTTACAGATGCAAGAAAAACTCCCCATGACTCAGGAAGTCCATCAAAAGCAGTTTGCACAAGGTCATCATCATCTACATGAACTCTTATTACAATAAGCTGATCTTTAGTTTGAGCAGTTTTGGAGAAGAAAGTAGCAACTGAATCATCTTTACCCATTCTCAAAGTACGTAGCTGTTTCTTCAATATTCTTTTCTGAGTTGGTGCTTTCTTTTTATAGAGGTTTGCCAAAGCATCAAAACATTCTTTGGCAGTCCTTAGGTGACCAATGATTGGCATCATGTTGTCCTTAACAGAATAAAAAATGATTCTCTTAGCCTTGGCTTGTTTCTTCCTGTAAACTGCCCTGGCTGTGTTTGAAGTGGGTTCTTCTATAACCCTAGTAATCAACACTTCTAGATCATTCTCTTCAAGAATGTTTACTATCCTGGATTTCCACGCATTGAAGTTGGAGGCCCCTATGAGTCTGTCTTCAACTTTTACTGATGTGGAGGCCATGCTGAGATCTGAAATGGTTTAGGTGCTGCTGATCTCTGTAAAACAACCCTAACTAGTGGATCTGTGTAGGCTCAAGATTAAATCCTTGAGCTCTCTTCACACCCTTAGCTCTGATACCATGTTAGATTTAGAGAAGTAATGCAGAACATAAATGTCTTTTAAATTTTCAGTTAGAATAACAACTAAGACTCATCCTCATAACAGTAAACGAATACAATACTGCTTAAAATTCTGAATAGAGAAACAACAATTTGAATTTGAGTTTGTAAATAATTTCTGAGTGTGTATAACCACTCAGATCTAAGCTAGCAGATCATAGAACTGAAACAAGATCATAGAAGATCATAGATCTAACTGAAACTTAGATTTAACTGAAGCAAGATCATAGAAGTAGATCTAGGTTAAACAACAATTATTTTTTCTAATTTGAACTAAAGAATAGTAAAGATATAGATCTGAATCCAGATCTAATCTACAAAGCTGATACAGATCTATCAAAACTAAAATCAATCTTCAGATCTGAAGTAGATCTAATTAATGAGCAGACTATAATATTTAAATATCTTCATAAACAAAGAACAACAGATCTGATTGAGAGTAAATTGAAAGAGTTACTTACCTTGTAGTCTTACCTCTGAAAGAGTGCATGCCACACATAAGAGATGTAATGCCAATTGAAGTTATGCTCAAAAAAATTTCAGGTTCATAGATCTACCATATAGGTTAGATTTTTTGCCAAGAGATGAATAGATTTGCTTTCCACCAAGGAAGAGAATAACACTTAAGCATCACACAGAATTTCTGTGATCAAACCCTCACACACCCCGAAAAAAACCAAGGACCCAAAACCTCATACAGGATAGAGGTTACAAGCAACTTAGAGGGGCCGCGACTCAATGAGAAGGGACAGTTCTGAGCTTGAGAGGCCATGACAGGGGTCAACTCTGTGTTTGAGAAGCCACGACCCACTGTATAGGACCAGATCTACACTAGAGAGACCAAGGCACAAAGAAAGGATCAGATCTGTTCTAGAGAGAGGTGACGACAACTTCAGTCACAGGTAACCACACCATAAAGCAGATTTGCTATAACCCTTGGATCATCCCCAAAAGAGAAGTAGACAACAATAATCCTGGGGCTGAAACCTAGGCTGAACAGATGGTTATAGAAGGGCCGAATCACCATTGGAAACCTCGACAACTGTTACAAAGGGGTCGCAGCTTCAAAGAGGAGATCCACCCACTTTAGAAGAGAACATAAGAGTAAGTATTAAAGATAGAGGGTAGGTCTCTATTTATACTTTTAGGCTAGGATAGGTTAATAGAAATAATAATTAAAATATCAATTAAAAATAACATGTTTAATTAATATAAATATTAATTAAACATGTTTTTTTTTGTTTGTTAATTTGTTCGGACCTTCTTGGCAGCGGGATTAACCTTTGGCTTGAGAAACCGCGACTCGGGGGCATCTAAGCCGTCAAAGTCACCCGAGGATCGCACCCGGCCTGAGCCACACCAACCCTTAACATGGTTGGATTTTTTGTCCCCGCAGGTTTCGAACCGGTGACTTTTCAACACAGAGTGGCTTAACAACACACTTCGTCACCGATTGTCCTACACCTCGGGGACTATTAATTAAACATGTTATAATTAAAACGTTTAATTTATATTTTCTTATTAACCCCTAAAGCAAAAACAAAACCCCAAATAAACATAAGCAAGGGTGAAGGGGGGTTTAGGAAGGGAGACTTGGTGGCAATACTTGTCCATTCATTCTCAAAGTGACCTTTTTAATTTTATCATCATTGCATATGGGATACATCCCTCATGTGGTCATGTCCACCTTCAAGGAGGGACATACACCAACAACTGCCTGGTCAAGGACCAGGTTGCCCCAGAACATTTCTGGGGTCTTATCCACCAAGGTACAAGACCAAGGATCAACTCATGCCCCAAGCATGGGTACCCTGGAACATTTCCAGGGTCCCTAGACATATCTAGGGACTTCGACTGCTTGGTCCCAGACCAAGAACCCCAGTCATATACTTAGATTGGGTAGGCAGTGCAACAGATATGAAAAACACCTCAGGATATTTCTTTAGCTTGGGTTCAACAATGATATCCGGGTTTAGTAGGAAGCATACTTTTGTGGCACTTAGCTCAACAGAGGTAGAATACATGGCAGCCAGTATTGCTAGCTGTGAGGCCATCCAACTTTGCAAGTTACTTGCAGGATTGTTTGATTAGGAGTTGGATCCCACAGTCATTTATAGTGATAATAAGAGTTGTATCAAACTATTTGAGAATCCAGTGTTTCACGATAGGTCCAAGCACATAGAGGTTATATATCACTTCATATGAGACAAGATTCAAAAGGGAGCAACGAAGCTCTAGTGTATTCCCATAGATTAGTAGGTAGTAGCTGATATTTTGATCAAGCCCTTAGCAAAAGGGAAGTTTGAAGCATTTAGAGATATACTTGGATTGGTGCAGAATTCTTTCCTTTCTAAGAGGGAGTGTTGAGAAATGTAGCTCTAGCATGAATTTCTTGCATAGGTTTCAGTGTGAAAGTGCAAGAAGTGGTTCAAGACATTTCTTTGGTGACCACCTTGGAAAAGTGGTCACCAATTCCATATTGTAATTTCACTTGAAAAATAAAAGAAAAGCGAAAGTCTCATGTTTTGAAATCAACCTAGTTGTAGTGATCTAAATGAAATGTTCTAGAAGTCTTAGAACATTAGTGATTTAGATTAGGATTTAATCTTTAGCCGTACATCTCAAGATTGAGATAGGTGGCAACTAATATTGAGGAGATTAGCTATTTCTCTCAAAGCATAAAGAGGACAAGAGAGGAGAGGCTGACCTCGTATTAAAAGAGAGCAAGAGAGCTGGAATAGGGCAGCATGCATTCAAGGAGAAGAAGAGTAGATTGCTAAAGGGACTAGTAAGATACCACCAGGCCGTACCACTGCTGTATCCATCTTTTCTTTATGCACAGGTCATACATGTTCAGCGCAGGCCGTACACCTTCAGATCTGGCTATAGAATGTATTGCTGGAGTGTGCTTCAGTGTTGAGAGGAGAGAGAGTGATTTGCTATCTTGGAAGGGCAGAAACAAGGCAGGCTGTACTGCTGTAGCTGTACACCTTCTTTTACACAGTCCGTACACTGTTGTTTGAGGTGATTTTATTGACTGTACAATTGTTGGTTCATGCAGGCTGCAGAGGTCACCTTGTAAGCTTGATCAAAGGAATGAAAAGCTGATTAGAAGGAGAAATCCTTGTGCATGTATGTGTTTTATTTCATCCACTGTTCATTTTTTCAGCTATTGTGTGATTGATGCAATGTTCATGAATTTAATTTTCTATTGTTAAATAAATTCTGTTTTGAGTTATTTAATGAGAGAACATTAGGGCAACAGTCACCTAGGTTGAAAAATGTACAATTGATCTGCCCATCTAATGAGTTGTTGGAAAGATTAACCAACTCTAATAAGATCCATCGTAGTTAAAAAGGGAGTAGGAAGATCCAACTCCATATATCTGAAGGAGCTTGAACACAACTGAGAAAGCTCAAATACAATCAGGGTGTGTATAAATACCCAACACAGATACACCTGTGAGAGCACCACTGAGAAGAGAGCTCGAATACAATCTGAGATTGTGAACACAACTAAGAGAGCTCAAATATACTTGGGGTGTGGGTATGTAAATACCCAACACAAATGCAATTGAGAGAGCACAAATCATAAGGAAGCTCGAATACAAGATGAGAGTGGGTTCATAAATATCTGCTACCTCACAAAGAGTGGCTATGGCTAGAATACAGAAGAGAGTGGTTTTATGAATATCCAACTCAAATACAACTAGGAGTGATAGTGACTGAAGTATAAGTGAGAGTTGGTGTGTGGATATCCAACTCGATAAGATGGTCAATTGTAGCTGAATAAAGAAATGAGAGAGTTAACGAATACCCATCTTCACATAGGGTTGGTGCTATGAACAACATCCTCTTTAAAGATGGATGGGAGGCCAAGAAGAGAAAGCATTAGATTGCACCTGCCCCCCTTAATACTAAATGCGGGACATTTGAAGATAAAATCTCTCCAAAGTACCATGGTTCCAACACCAACATGGTTCCACTACCTAGCAAAGGTGGCCTCTGGATGGAGTCCAAAAGGAAGAGCTACTAAAGTATACTTGACGTTTGAAGGAGCACAATTTTTGTTAATGAGACTGAAGCTGCCATTGATAGTACGTCCATGAAAGACCAAGATCACAATGGAGAGAGACAAGATCAATGTGCAACACTGAATGATCTTGCATATAGTATGTTTAATCATAGTGTGAAAGAGAAGATCCAGGTAAACAAGTTGATTCACTTTCACATTTGACTTGTTTTCCAACTAAGGAGACAAAGTTAAGTAATACATAAAATACAAAGTAGATGTGCTATATGTACAATATTTCCCCCAAGAGCGGGAGGTGCCCCAACATGATGGTCAAGAGAGGTCAATGGAGCAATACCTCAAGAGAGGTGACCTGCTCAAATCATGTCAAAATACCTCTCCTACAGTTTCCTTAAAAGCATTCTTGATTTTGTCAGCCGTAGTTGCATATGGTTATTAGGTAGTGGGATGTGTTATCGCACAATCTGTACTTTCTCAAAGCCCAAGGCAAGTGGGATGAGATTGGCGTAACAAGGGGGTGACCTATCACTGTCACTTTAATAGGAAACCCCTTTCTGTTTAGGAGTATATTAAGATTACCCCAAAGGAGACATCCCTAGTGACCTAAAGGGCTGATGAAGCTAAAGCAAGGATGCAAAGATATCCCACTCTCACTGGTCACTCAAGTCAAAGGTCTTGTGTCTTAAGGGATGAAACAAATGTAATAGACGAAGTGTACCTGCCCAGAGCAAGACAACAAGCAAAGATTTGGCAATTTCAAGTACAAAATGATATTAACACTTCAATAAAACAATAAACCTTTGAAATGTATGCCAGCTGATTGCAGCTAAATGACAGTTTACAACAGCAAGAAGTATTTTGTAACAGCTGCAAGAAATATTCCTCAAAATTGCTTGAAAAGACAGTGAAAAGATGACATTTACTAGGCAAAACGATAATAACATTTCACAAGAAAATTTAGGAGTGTTTAGCTAGCATTAAATGTAGTTTATGCAGAAAATTTGCTGCATTAAGATGGCTGTAGCAGTGATTTATAACAGAAGCAAGTAAGTTAGTTGTCTAGGCTAGGTTTGGATTAGTTTTAGTTAGTGAAGGCTAGAAAGTTCAAGGTTTGAGTGTTGGTTTGATCTCTCAACAAAAGGAGTGTAAGGACTAGTGCCTTTAAGGGGTTATGGAGTCAAAAGTTCAGCGGCATTCATTTGGAGTAAGCAACAAAATGACTATGTTTATCCAGGTAAGGGATGAATCCTAGAAGAGTAGTGACTTAAGTCTTCTAGGAATTCAATCTTAGGAGAGGTGAGCTACTAGGGAGTAGGCACTTCTAGGCCCTAGCAGTTTTCCTCCTTCTTAGATGATTGAAAGAAATACTTAGATGCAATCAATCAAGACCTCTAAAGTGCTAGCACTTTAGGGCTTTAAAGGCTTGGCAATGTAAACCAATTAAGCAAAGTCTAGTCAATACAAAGTGAAGAAGTAGTAACTTAAGTTCTTCACTTCTAGGGTTTATCAAGCATGCAATTTCATAATCTTTATCATGAGCAAGAAAATATACCATAACCATTCAAAAGTAATGATAAAAAGCAGATTTACTTACTTCACCAAGAATAATCATGCATGAAAACACTAGATTACCAAATGAGTTCACCAAAATTGATCCAAGTTGCAAGTAGAAGACTCCAAGAAAAGTGTGCATCACAATTTCAGCCAATAAACCCTAAGTAGGGCGCCAATTTCAGTCCTCTTCCTCTTGTGTGAGGAGTTATCATTGAAAATGAATGTACTTTATGTTTAATTATACAAATTCTCCGACCTTTAATTAATTTTAGGTCAAATAAAGGCCGAAATAAATTTAATTTTGACATAAATAAAATTAATTAGCATCTAAAGACACCTCCAAGGGTGACGTCACGCCCTTCTAGGGGGGACGTTGAGGCCCTAAAGTGGAACGCTGGGCCTAGAATGTAGAACGCTCGGCCTTCAAAGGCCCTAGATGATGCCCACACGTGCCACCCAGCTTACAACTGCCTCCAAAATGTAAACCCTATCTTTGGATGATGTCCAGGGCCATGATCGTGATGCTCTGGGCTTTCAAAGGCCAACATCCATGTGGAAGAGAAAGATCCCCCTGGGTGTAGGTCTGCCAGGGTGCCTCCAAAGGTGATGTCCTTCTTTCTTCCTGGTGCAAATTTCTGATGTCTTCTTGCCCTTGGCTGGGGTTACAACATCCATCTGTGGGCTTTCAGCCCCATAAAGGTCTGAGCTAATCATTCCCTCATGTGTACTTGTCCATCGGGCAAGGTCCTGCAACAACAACAACTACGCCCTCCAGGGGTTCATAAGTCACATGGATCATAACATGTAAATAACATCCAATAATTAAATTACCCAAACATGTGCATCAAAGCCCTTTTTACCGAGACAAATGCTCAAAGACATTATGCAATTTGACAAGTCAGGTTTGGAGAAGGTCTTAGGGTGTCTTATTGGGCTAATCCTCCTCAAGTTTGGGGTGTTTCCCAGGTGGGAGCCAATCCAGGTCATGTAAGTGTATGAGGTGTGTTATCGCATAGTTTGTACTTGGAAGTAAAGGAAAGGTGAAAGAAAGGCAAACTGGCGAAACTGGAAACTATCCTACCACTGTCACCTCGATAGGATAACTCTTTCTATTTAGGGTGATAGGCCCAGGGGAGACGTCCCCGGTGACCTGGGGTTTTGAGAAGGCAAAGGTTTATGGCTAAGTAAAAGTTTCCGCCTCACAAGTCACCACCGATCAGAAGGTCCGGCTAAACAACCAATAAAGATAATGATAACCAGAAGTGTACCTGCCCAAGACAAAGCAACAAGAAAACTATATATATGCAAGATCACTTGCTGGTTAGTACTTCATATAATCAAGGACTTTCTGATATAAAGCAATTGATCGATAATATTGATGAAGCAAATTAATGATGTACAATAGCAATAATCACAATATGTCACTTCACAATAAATGATTAAGAAGAAGCTTCACAATGAGCAAGGACAATTTATCATCAATGTTACAATATAGACATTCATCAGAAGCAACGCATTTAGCCATTCTTTCAATTGCTTATAAAAGGATTAAATGCTGCAAAGTATAATTATAAATCAAATGGATAAATGGCAGCAATAGGGTTAGTAGGTTAGGGTTAGAAAGGATTAGTAGTTGTTCAAGGGTATTGGATGTTTGAAGTTTTGTGATCAAAGCACTCAAGCATAAAGGTCTTAGATCAATGCATTCATAGGGCAAATGGAGTCAAACTAACTACAAGAGTTGAAGGGACAATATGATAATGGCAGGGCCAAAGACAAGAGGGATATGATGGATGAAGTGTTGTTAAGACAAGGCTTCAACCATCAATCCTAGGGGAAGTCGACTCACTAAGGAGTAGTAACCCTAGGCCTAAGTGCGTCTTCCTCCTTCTTTAGCTCAAAGACAGTGAAAACGGCTAGCTTGAAGAGTAAATAGTAGGGTGTTGCAATGGCAAGGCCCTAGCAATTATCTTCAACAAATAAAATGTCTTCTTGGCATAACCTAGTAGGGACTTAAAATAAGGACACCAACATGTGCTTATTTCCTAGGGTTTAATCCAACAAATTTCATTAACAAAATGCAAGTAAAAATACCATAACCATTCAAGTAAAGGAAGGATTGTAGAAATTCACTTACATTCACCAAGTATCATCAATGCCAAACCCTAGTTGTAAACCTTCCACCAAGAAAATGCCCAAAATAACCAAAATAAGCCTCCTTCAACAAGTGCGCACTAGTAATTTCAGCCAAAAACCCTAAAGGAGGNAGAAATTCACTTACATTCACCAAGTATCATCAATGCCAAACCCTAGTTGTAAACCTTCCACCAAGAAAATGCCCAAAATAACCAAAATAAGCCTCCTTCAACAAGTGCGCACTAGTAATTTCAGCCAAAAACCCTAAAGGAGGGCACAAATTTCAGACCTCACACAAGTGTGAGTGAAAGATGATGAATAAAAGAGAGTTTTAACTCTCTTACTTATACAGTAACCATGACCTTAATTAATTTTTAGGTCACAAAAGGCCGACATGGCTAAAAATACATAATAATACTGTTTTACATTAAATGTCATAATCAAACCCTAAATCAAGCAAAAATGAGGACGTCATGCCCTTTTAGGGTGACGTTAGCCCTTTCTAGGGCAACGTTGGCCTCCTGGAGCAAAACGTTAGGCCTCCTTGGGCCTCCGGAACAAGCCACACGTGCCACAACTGCCTCCCAAAACCTCCACAAATGCTGGATGACGTCATGAATGTCCTGGGTGACGTCATGGCCTTCCAAGGCCAACGTCCTGGTCGAAAAGGCACAACCCCCCTGGGTACAGGTCTGCTCAGTTGCCTCTGGTGGAACGTCCTCCTCTTCCCTGATGCAAACCCTCTGACCTGTCTCTGCCCCCTGCTGGGGTCTCAACATCCATCTGGTGGGCTCTCAACCCCATGGAGATTCAAACTAATCATCTCCCCATGTGTACCTGTCCATAATGGTACCTGTCTGTCGGGTATGGTCTTGCACATCAATAGATACGCCCTCCACAGGCTCATAAGTCACAGGGATCCAACAATGTCAATCACATCTAATCATCAATTTGATTAAACATGTGCATAAAACCCCTTTCACTCAGTCAAGTGCTCAAAGACATCATACAAATTTGCAAGCCAAGTTTGGAGGAAGTGACGGGGCGTCCTATTGGGCTAATGCTCACTGGAGGTGGGATGTTTTTGGGAGGAATCAAATCCAAGTCATGTTAGTGGGTGAGGTGGACAAGGGATGTCTGGACAAGGGGTGCAGTGATAGCAGGGAAATGCATGGCTTACCTGTGGGTGCCTTTGTAGAGGGTGAGTTGCACCTGTCCTGGATGCAAATGTTTCCAAGCCCTTTCATGCCTTTTATCTTTATTCTTTATTGCTTTTTCTTTCAAGAAGCTAATCAGGGGACACTGCCCTGTCGTGGTGACCAGTGGTGGCAAGCACTTTCACGGAAATGAGAAGGTTGGCTCGTGATGAGACCCTCTTTCTCTTGGCTATGCCACCAGGAGCCACTACCTTGGCGTGGTAACCAACTGGTAGTAGTGTCATACCGCTAGATGCCCATGGACCTAATAGGCTGGCTCGTGATGAGACCCACTATCCTCTGACTAGGCCTTGTTTTATTATTTTTTATGGGTCCCTCTATTTCTTGTTGAGAAGCCTTTTACTGCTTTCTCGAGGATCCCTGGGCGAAGCATCTCGAGGTTTTATTTTTAGGCTTTTATCTTTTGCCGACTGCCGTTACCCTCTGGGCCTTTAGCCCCTTCTTCCCACAAGGTAAGCTGCAACCCTCAAATAATTGGCCAACCCAATGCTTGGACCAGTGTAATGGGATGGATGAGCGGGAGTAAGATGGAAAGTGGTAAGTATGATGGGAGCGGACGATGACTTTTCATGAATCCCCCCAGTGGCAACTCAAAACCTATGGGCACAAGCTTACTAGGGCATCCTGTCATTCCCCCTAGACATGGTCAAGTGGATAAGTACAATATCCAAGCACTCCTTAGAAACAAAAAGAATTAAATGCACATATTTAAAGGTTTTGAGGATCAGAGTGACACATACCATGATACCTAGACTCATTACCTCATGGAGCAAGATCCATCTCTGCTACAGGACCAGGCCGATGTGATGGATGCTGTTGCTGCTGACAAGGTGGAGGCGCTGAAGAAAAGAAAAGATGGGCCCTCCAAGGCCATGCTCAAGTCGATCTGGCTCTCGGTACTCCATGTCTAGGACCTGTGGGCCTCGAGACATAATCTCCTTATTTATCCCTAAACTGGGGGATAACATCTGGCTCCAACTCGGGGACATGTGCTCACCGTAGAGCGCATGAGAACCTCAACATATATGGCATAACCTGTAACCTGCTTGATCTCAACATGAAACTATTAGTAATCATTTGGGGTGGTGATATCACCCCCAGCTCATATATGTAGAAAAGAAAGAAAGCATATATACAAATGTGAAAGCAAACTACTCTAGCATGAAATGAAAATGGTATATACAATGAATGCAAATGCCTACCTACTTACCTGTACTTACTTGTCGGCTGAATGGTAGGTGTAGTCAAATGAGTAGTGAAACCATCCTAGCAATGTCTCAAAATACCTGCCTCTGTGCTTCATCATAAACCAAAATAGTGATAAGTTAAGCACAAAAATAACATGGGTTAGAGAATGTATTGTATCATCGAAAGCCATAAAGTCTAACTCATGGAGGCGGGTGGGAGGGAAAAAATCATGCCAAGTCACTCTTCGAGGAAAGTGCTCAATCCAATTTAGGAAGGGATTGTGAAAAGTCAAAGGTTCAGAACACTGACTCATAAGGTCTGAAAACTGGCTACCTAGGACGTCCTCATAATCTGAAAACCTGGAAGGGATTGACAAGGATCTAGAAGGTGACTGACAAACTCTCAAGGGAATGTTAAAAGGTTCAGATGACAAACCTTTTCTTGGAGTATTCAACCTACCCTTGAACTCTAGGTTTTGCACCATAGGAAACTCAATACAAAAGACATAATTCCCAACTACACCTTTAATGACACAACAAGGTAAAGTAATCGGAGGTGGTTGGAGAAAGTTGTCACAAGAATCCTTCCTTAGGCAAACGATGTCCTTACTCCTATCAAGACCTGAGCATAACGATGGTTGGTAATCTTCTTCATAGAATGAATCCAAGTGCTCAGAGGAGTATTCATCAAAATCCTCAAGGTATGACTGGAAATCATCAAGAAAATATGGGACTAGATCAACCTTGGGTGTTTAGAAAATATCGGTAATTATATCATCTCCTTGTTGCCACTAGTCAAAGTGAAAAGTAACCTGTTGTGATATCTGTAAAGGCAACACTTGGAAATGATTCTCAATGTCGTAAATGGGGTCCATATCGTAACCAACTACATCCCACTTACGTCTTCCAACATGTATGAACTCATCAATGTTATCAACCATGTCTCTATCTGTATCATAACATGCAGGATTTGAAGCATTCAAAGGCTCATCGATTTCCTCCTCATTTCCCAAATCATAAAGTAGAGAATCATCAAAATTTTGGAGAGGGTAACTTACCGTGCTTGTTTCTTCTTGTGCAGGGGGAAAAGGCTCTTGGATGGCTTCATTAGAGAGAGGAGGGCATGATTTTATTTCGTCGTCTTGTTCGGGTTCTGACTCTTCAACTGTGTCTTCAACAATTCCTTGCTCTTCCCTACAGGGGTGGAAAACTTCATCAAGGTCTTTTCCCTCAACATTTTGTTGGTCAATAACTTGTTCCCCTTCTTCTTGGAAATCAACAGTAAAAGTTTCAAGGGAAACTAATCTTTCCAAACTAAGAGTGTCTGAGGTATCTCCAGGGTCATTGATTTTGGTCCCTAGGGAGAAGATGTGTTCTCCTTTGGACAAAAAGATATTTGCCTCGATTTGCATGGCCATGTTACAAGCTTCGTAGAGTGTTTTTGGCCTCTTTTTACTTAGGAGAAACCTTAAATGCACCAAGAGTGCATTGGTAAAGAGATACACGAGGTACTTGTCTTCAGGATAATGGTCTCTCGGAATTTGTTACAACAATTTCTCAAATCTATCCTGGAAGTCCCAGACAGTCTCATTTTCAGTTTGTTTTGCATACTCTAGTCTTTTTAGTAACGTTTGGATATCTTCCAATTTCATACCCCATTTTTTGAGAAAAATTTCTTCTAACTGGTCCATAGATGTGATGCTAGCTACAGGGAGATCATCATACCAATTTCTAGCATTCCCATGAAGAGTGGCAGAGAAAAGTCTCATTGCCAAATCTTTAGCATCATCACTGATAGGATGGAGTTGAAAGAAAGCCCAAAAATCACCCATGTGATAGTCGACTCTTTCCCCATCATTGGCAGTGAATCTAGGGAGCCATTTTTCGTACTTTGGGGGCATTTGTCGAGGGTATCCCGGGATTTTACTCATGTCTAGGGGTTTGAAATTTCCTGGGTCCCATTGAGAAGTCATAGTTGGCTTCATCATCAGTGGAGTCACCAGATAACTTTCTTAAAATTATGAAAGAAATAAGGGAATCATCCTTAGTGGAGTCGCCAGGTAAGCTTGTAGGATAAAGGCTCTTGAGTAAAAGGCTTACTGAAAAAAGTGTCGTCTTTTAGGAGAATTGACTTAGTGTTCCCCGACAACAGCGCCAAAATGTTATCACAAAGTTTGTACTTGGAAGTAAAGGAAAGGTGAAAGAAAGGCAAACTGGCGAAATTGGAGACTATCCTACCACTGTCACCTCGATAGGATAACTCTTTCTATTTAGGGTGGTAGGCCCAGGGGAGACGTCCCCGGTGACCTGGGGTTTTGAGAAGGCAAAGGCTTATGGCTAAGTAAAAGTTTCCCCCTCACAAGTCACCATCGATCAAAAGGTCTGGCTAAACAACCAATAAAGATAATGATAACCAGAAGTGTACCTGCCTGAGACAAAGCAACAAGAAAACTATATATATGCAAGATCACTTGCTAGTTAGTACTTCATATAATCAAGGACTTTTTGATATAAAGTAATTGATCGATAATATTGATGAAGCAAATTAATGATGTACAATAGCAATAATCACAATATGTCACTTCACAATAAATGCTTAAGAAGAAGCTTCACAATGAGCAAGGACAATTTATCATCAATGTTACAATATCAACATTCATCAGAAGCAACGCATTTAGCCAATCTTTCAATTGCTTATAAAAGGATTAAATGCTGCAAAGTATAATTATAAATCAAATGGATAAATTGCAGCAATAGGGTTAGTAGGTTAGGGTTAGAAAGGATTAGTAGTTGTTCAAGGGTATTGGATGTTTGAAGTTTTGTGATTTGTTATCGCATAGTTTGTAGGAAGGGTTTAGGTTAGCTTGAGTCAAGGCTTCAAACTGGCGTAACATGAACTTCCCCACCCACTGTCACCTCGATGGGGAGCTCTTTCTATTTAGGATGGCTAGTCCAAGGGAGACGTCCCTAGTAATCTGGGTTTATGAAAGGACTAAAGGGCTAATGGATCAAAGTAAGGATTCCCTTTCACAGATTACTGCCAAGAAGGAGATAGTCAAGGAGATTTTCCACTGATAAGGCACCTGTTTGCGAGACAAGACAAATAAAGCTAGAATGTGCTACAGTGGTTAGTACTTCAAACATTAATGACTATCTTCAACATATATATGAGCATTAATAGATGTAATTATTGACGAAGTCAATAATTGCTAAACAAAGACAAATGATTTATATCACTTCTTCAATAAATACATAAGAGATATGGGCATTCAATGTACACAATTTATCCTTGTTATATCACAATGCAAATCTGCTCATACATATATATTGTTGCTGCGTCACAATGCAGAATTAGGGTGACGTCAGCCCTAACAATAGGTCG
>SNQJ01S0042947.1:8188-35165 GCA_010110895.2 Picea sitchensis | reverse complement strand
GGCTACTTGATCCTCTATCAAGTATTTTGTTGGTGCATGACCTTCCTTGAAGAAGGACATAACCACATGAGGGATAAGTCCCATATGCAATGATGATTAAGTAATAAGTTCACCATGAAAGATGAAGGAATGAGTATTGCCACATTGCTAACCCTCCCTTACCTTTACTTGTGTTAGTTTGGGGTTTTTATGTTTTAAGGGTAAATTAGATTTAAATTATATCATGTTTAAATTACCTAATTTAAACATGATATTTTAATAATATTTTGCCCTAACCCAAACTAAAAATAAGAACCCTCACCTCCCCTTTCAACACACTTGATTTTCTTTTGTTTTGGAGTGAGCGGATCCTCTTCTAGCTGCGGCCCCTTTTTTGTTGATGCATCTGTCTACTTGGTGCGGCCTCCTTTGCTTGCTGTTGCAGAGTCCGTGAGGTGTGACTGTGACTCCTTTGAGGGTTACATTGGAGCGGCCTCCTTCCAGTTTGCTATGTGAAGGTTACCTGTGGTGCGACCCTTCTTTCAACTGTTTGTGTGGGGTGTATAAGCCGCGACTCTCCTCTACTTGCTGCCATGGGAGGTGTTTGAGGTACAGCCTTTGCTGTTGGATGTTGCGGCCTCTCTCTACTGGTGTGCGACTCCCTTCCTACTGTTGTCTTGTGGCTGGAATAACACCCTTTCTCCTCTGCTGTTGTGTATTTGACAGTTGCAGTCTTCTCTCCTATTGTGACTGTGTTCCAGCTCTAATGCTTGTTGCTATGAGACTGTGGCTTTAGCCTTCTCCTCTTCTGCTGTGAAGTGTCTCCTTTATTGTGCCTTGTGACCTCTTCTAAAGTTACTTGGGGTAAGGGTTTTATTGATTGAATTTCTGAGTGAGGGTTTGGGCATTTGTAACCACTGTTGGGATTTTGTTTTTCTCCCTGTGGCCCTCTTCCTCTTAGTGGCAAGAAAGATTCTGCATTTATTGGCTAGAGATCCAACCTACAAGGTGGATCTATGAACTGAACCTTGTTTGAGCATTCTACAAATGGTTCTACATCTCTTGTGGCTACTGTTTCTTCTTCAGAGGTAAGGCTGCTGTACCAGGTAAGCTGCCTACTCATCATCTTCAGATCTAGGATCTTATTTTACTGCAGTACTGTTTGATCTGTTTAGATTTGTGTATCAACTATTAGATCTGAAGCTACGCATTGAATTTACATTTATCTCTATAATTGGTTTACTGTTTATGATCAGATCTGTGTAATGTTTTGTGTACAGCTTTATAGCTCTGTTTTACTGTTTATCTTATTTTGATCTATTCACTGTCCATTTAGTAGAGTTCTTGTTTAATGAACAGTAGATCTGAGTTTTGTTTCTGATCTTCAGATCTAATCTTTACTGAGTTTATTACTGTCTCTCTTTAGATTTCCTAGATCTGAATACTAGTTGAAGTGTTTTAAGTTTGTTGATCCTTAGATCTAGTTGTTCTATTCACTGAAATTAAAAAGATACTATTGTTCTGCATTTTTACCCTAATTCTAACACATGCCCATGGACCTAATAGGCTGGCTTGTGATGAGAGCCCCTAAACTCCAATGTCTTGATTTTTTTATTTTTATGGGTCCCTCTGTTTCTTGTTGAGAAGCCCTTTATTGCTTTCTCGGGGATCCCTGGGCGAAGCATCTGAAGGTTTCATTCTTTTGGCTTTTATCTTTTGCTAACGACTTTTACCCTTTGGGCCTTTAGCCCCTTCTTCACACAAGGTAAGGTACAACCCTTTGCTAGCTTGGCAAACCCAATGCCCGGACCAGTGTATGGGATGGATGAGAGGGAAAAAAGATGAAAAGTTGTAAGTATGGTTGGAACGGACGATGACCTTTCATGAATCCCCCCCAGTGGCAACTCAAACCCTATGGGAAACAACTTACTAGGGCATCTTGCCATCCCCCCTAGGTGTGGTCAAGTGGAAAGGCATAAGGTCCAAGCACATGTTAGAAGTAAAAAGAATTAAATGCACATATTCAAATGTTTTGAGAATCAGAGTGACACACATACCATGATACCCAGACTCATTACCTCATGGACCAAGACCCACTGCTGCTGAAGGACCAGGCCGATGGGATGGATGCTGCTGCTGCTGACAAGGTGGAGGCGTCGAAGAAAAAAAAGGATGGGCCCTCCAGGGCTAGGATCAGATCGATTTGATTCTTGTTACTCCATGTCTAGGACCTATGGGCCTCGAGACATAATCTCCTTAGTTATCCCTAGGCTAGGGGATAACAATGCTTTCCTAGTAGCTCGTGTATGTCCATATGATAGTGCTGGGGGCCCTCTATAGTTTTCTGTGTGGTGATCAAACACTCTGCTTCCCATGCTGTGTCCATATGCCTAAAGATGGCCTCCATCCTCTTGGCTGATATGATAATGGGCGCCTATGTAGACATACCCCTCAAAACAACTTTCCTGCCCTCAACATCTCTGAATAACATCCTCATGACTTTGTAGTTCGTGGCGACGTCCCCTAATGAATAGAGCCACTGGACACCCAAAACTATGTTGGTGTCTACTAGGTCGACCATGTAGAAGTCATCGGTCAACGTATAGTTGCACAATGTCACGTGTAACCCTCTGATCCCCTGAGTACAAGTCATACTGTACCCATCTGCTACTACCACACTAAACCCCTCGAACTCCTTTGTCGGAATACCCTTCATGGAGACCAATGCTGCATCAATGAAATTGTGGGTGGCCCCACCATCTATCAATGCTGTAATCTTGTGTCCTTGTAAAACTCCTCTGACCCTGAATGTGTAGTACATGGGGACTCCTGAAAGTGTGGCTATGGTCACCTTCTTGGGCTCCTCATGCTGTGACTCATCCTCTCTGACCTCACTGTGTGGCTCCTCCTCGGGACTGCTGTGTGCCTCTCCCAGTGCGTGACTTGTCTCCTCCTCGTCCTCCTCATCCGAAAGTACCTCTATGTAGTGTGCTCTCCCTTTACCCATGCATCTGTGACCTGACTCCCAAGGTTCCTTGCAGCTGAAGCAAAGCTTCTTTTGTCTGAGCTCCCTCCGAGTCTCCTCATCCAGACAATCCTTCCCTGTCCAATCCTTCTGAAATAGCTTTTGTCCTGACTCTTGGGAGGAATGTAAGGCTTGGTTGGCCCCTTTGTCTTTGGCACTGTATCCCTCATGTCGTACGTCCTCATAATCACATCCTGTAGTGTGGCTGGTTTGAAGGCCTTAACCCACCAACGCAGGGGCTCGGCTAAACCCTCTGTGAACAAGATCGCCAATCTATGTTCCGATATGTCTGTCACCTGTACAACTACCCTTTTGAACTCTGCAATGAAGGCATTCAATGTACCTGCCTGCCTCAATTGTGCCAACTCACGGAAGGAAATTTCTGGATCCTTCCTGTCGAATCTGTCCATCAGTCTCTGTGTGAACTCTATATAAGATGTGATGCTAGCATGTCCTAGCGTCACTAACCCATGGTACCACTACTCGTGAGCCTCACCATCCAAGTGCAACATGGCGAATTTGATGGCTTTGGCTTCTGCCTCCGTCATCGGATTGAGCTGGAAGTAGGTATCCAACTTTTGAACCCAGGATCTAGCTGTGCATCTAGATGAGCCGTCATAGGATGTGATGGATAGCTTCCCAACCTTACGCCTCAGATCAGCGTTCTGCTCCTGCCCTGGTGCTCCTCTATGCCCCTCTCTGGGTCTGTTCCTGTACTTGATGTTGCAGTAGTCATGCAAGGACATGGCTGCCTGAAACTCTTCTCCAAGTGTAGTATACTCCAGGTAGTATGTGGAGAAATCTTCACTCTGACTCTGCTGTCCCTGCTCTACTGGCTGCTACTCCTCAATGAAGTGAGGCAGGAGGGGTCTGGGTGTCCTGACTCCTCCCACTCACTGTCTGATGCACACTCTGCCTGGGCATATGAGAATTGCCCCCTTCTACGTGAGCTCTACTGTTGCTCCCTTCTGCCTGAGATCTGTTCTGTCCATTAGCCCCATTGGTAGTGATGAACTGGTTGTTACCCTGTGAGTTCAACAACTGTGTGAGGGTATCTATTAGCTCTCTCTGTCTCTTGGCAAAAGTCTCCTTCATTTCATTCTGTCCTCTAGCCAAATTGCTTAGTATGTGGAGCATACTAGCGCCATCCCTCTCATCCCTCTCATCCCTATCCTGATTATGGTCCCTCATGTTTCCTGTTGCTTCTTCCTCTGATGCTTCAGATAAGGGCTGTACCCCACGCCCTTGTCTTCTCGTCATTAATGTAAACACAGGCTGGCAAGATCACCAGCTCTGATACCACTGTAATATCCCTAGGGAAATATTGAGGGTTTATGCTTGATTTTGCTGTACTTTAGACAAACAGTTTGTAGGTATAATATCTCACTAGCAATTTCAACAGTTCATAATGCTTTTTCCATCAAATAGATCAAATGCAACCCACTGTTCATAAGATAAGAAGTAGACTGGAAATATTTATTATGACTGTATCACAGCAATAACAAGGTGCTAATGGCAGCTGTAGCAGCTACAAAATTTCCCTAAAAACACAACAACAGATGCTAATACTTGGGAATGTGACTGCTGTAAACAAATCTGCTGTTTCCTCTGACTTGGACTATTGTACTCTGCAGAAGTTGCTTCAGATGGTGCCACCCAGCCTGTGGAAACCCTAGCGCACCCTCTTCCCACCTCTGTTCGATGCTGCCGGTACCCAAATCTTCTTCAACAAGGCGCTGCCCAGCCTTACAGCTACCAGCGAGCTCCCTTCCAGCCACTCGGTCTGCCACAACTCCACCTTAAAACCCTCGGCCCTGCAAACCAGGAGTTCGGTCCTCTCAAGAAGTGACCCTGTCCAACAGATATGGGGTTCAGCCCTCTTCCAATTGGCCCTAATCTACAGATGGAGGGTTTGGCCCTTTTCCAAATGCACTGAAATGAGCTTGGCCCCCTTCAAAACTCCTCTTGCTACTGTTCCAGCAGGTTCGGCCTGCAGAAGATACCCAGAGCAGACTTCCAATGGGTCAATCCCTTATCCAATCCCACAATCAAACCAAGAGATGAATTTCTGAAGAAGATAAAAGGCAGATCTGTCCAATGTTGAGCTAGGGTGAGCACAAGGCACCACCGAAACCCAACCAGCAAACAAGGGTTTTGCCAAAACCCTCAAAAAAACCTGAGGCACAAGCCTTCAAGGCAAGAAATAAGATGCTCCACCGAAATTCTGATGAGGAGAAGTGTACCTCCCCATACGTTTTGTCCTTCACCTAACCCCCTTTTTCTTTTTGCTACTTGGCAACTTAAAGTGACTTGTTCCCTAAGTTTGGTGGCTTCAAGTCGCTTTATCCCCTTTTTACTTCCTTTTTGCCTAATGTCACATTAAAATTATGACGTTGCCTCCCTAGGTGACATTAATCAACCCCCTGGCTCCCCTTTCTTTGGGGACTATAGCCTATGGGGAGATCCCTAGGCTACTACGTCCTTCCTCCAACGAGGTCAAAAGGGAGGGGACATGACACATTCTTGTAGCAGAAACTCCATTTTGTTACTCCAAGCTGTTCTACAGTTCCTTTAGGCTTTTACTTTATTAAACCTTTGTTCCCCCAAGCTAAAATTATAGGCTGTAGCCTGTAGTACTTCTAAGTTCTATCCAAGTGGTCTTTTGAATGAATTAACAACATCAGATGTAATATTCAGATGTAGCTTGAAATTCGAGGTCCATATTTTGTGCCATTGTAATAAAATATTATTATTGTTATCAGTGTAATTATTTAATGGAGAGGCACAACTTCTGGTTGTGCCCTTCCTTTTAAGATTGTAAATATTGCATGGAAAATTGTGTAATGAAACATATTCTCATCTTATTCAATAGTCAAATATACATATTTCTTCTTGTTGGTCTTTGACAATTGGTATCAGAGCCATCTTTCTTCTCATAAGCTAACTCAGAACAGAAGGAAGTGGGAAACCGTGTGGGGTATAGCAGTGAAGAAGTGGAAGGAAAAATAAATAGTAATAAACTGTTGCATCCTGAGTAGCCACTGCCAATTCTGCCGCAACGAATGTCATGCTGCTGTCAGAGAATTATGCTGTTGTTGAAGAAAATATTGCTACAATAAAATACAACAGATTCCAAGTCACTTCTCTACAACATGGGCCTGCTACTGAAATCTGTGTATAACTGAATAGTTCTAAAAAATATCAGGAGATAAGATAATAAGATAAGAGAAGATAAGTTTATTAATGTCCAACTAATGACCATACAAAGGTCAATGGGAGTGCTAAGTACAACTTTGTCAATACAAAGTGGGAGTGCAAGGGCAATTCCTATGAAGGCAAGACAAAAGCAGATCTAATCTAAGGTCTAAAGACTAAGCATATAAAACTATAATGCCAATACAGGGATCATCTCACTGATGAGATTACACAACCCTAGGTTCAAGAAGAGAATGTCATGCATGTGGAAACCCAAGAGGGGGCCTCAACATGTCCTGGTGCTGCTGCTGTGTCTCGTAGAGGAGAAGGGTGGAAGATCTCCCGCTGGAATTGCAATCTCAATATCTGTCTCTGTCTTAACATTCAAGGTCGAAGAATGGAAGCTCCTGATAGATGGCTGACCAGAGTAGTTGGGCCATGATATTTCCTGCACCCTGGGTGGAACCTCCCGCCATTGAGCTCTGGAGAAAGCTGTGTTTTCTGTTGCTGTGTGAACTGACATGTGATCTGAGGTGACAGCTTTGCAACAGTCTCACTGGCATAGGTCGAATGGCTCCCCGAGGTCTCAGAGATCTGGATGCTGAAGTGGTACTGCTGTCTGTGGGTCTCTTGGTACCATTGTCCTCTGGGAGCACTGGAAAAAAGATGTGATCCATCTAGTGGTGTCTGGTAGAGTAACAGGTAAAGTAAATTATCAGAAGAAATTTCATCTTAGTTGCTACTGCATTAATGTTGCCTGTTTTGACTGTGGGAAACATGGTTAACAAGAAACCAGCAGGCTGTAAAATGCCCCAGCAGTGCTGCCTCCAACAAAACCTGGCTGCTGTAAGTCGTGGCTGAGAAGAAAAGATGCCGCGACTGTTTGCAATAATCTCTTTGTATAAATCCCTGCATAAATTGTTGCCATTGCCTTGAATAATATTGCTGCATAAATTGTGAGAAGAGCTGCCGTTGTTCGAACAGACTTGCCTTTTGGAGAAAACTATATAAAACTTTCTTTATCATAACCTTTGTGAAAGGCAAAATTAAAAGTGGAATATATTACTCTTTTAATTAAAGGAGATTATTAAGGTTAAAATATATTCGCCTTTTATTAAAGTATACTCGCCATACTTGCCAAGACTCACCACAAACTCGCCATACTTGCCACAATTTTTCCATACTCGCCACAAACTCGCCATTTTTTTTGTGCACAAAATTTACTATATTTTTGTTAGTTTTGTAGCTCGGTAGGTGTCTAAGCATGGGCCTAAGTGTCCTAGGCATGCTGATGGACACATTAAATACCCATAATTCCTTGTAATTGGTTAAGATATCCTATTGGAAAGGTTTCACTATCTAAACTGTGATCTTACTGATTGCAACATACAAGGACAACGATTAAAATGCTTGAATAGCTTGCTGTGTTATGAATGGCTGGTGGAAGGAATGTTTTTTAAGTCCCAAGTTTTCTAGTTTGATCATTTTATAAGCAATTGACTGCACATAATCTTGTGCTTTTTCTACTTCTGTCAAGGTATTCAGATCATGCAAGACAGGCCTGTAATTAAGTTTAAGATAGTCTTAGAGTGAGTACCTCCCAAACCCAGTAACTTTACTTTTCTAGGCTGTTTATGATACACATTAGAAAACTGCCCCAAGGTAAGTAGGTTATTTCTGCAGAATATGTCTTTTCTTTAAAATTTTGTGTCAAGATATTATAGAATATAATTCTCTATGCATTACTGTCATATTAATTTTCATATATTTTTGAGTGGTTTTGTCTAAGTTAACATGATACAGATACAGATATGCCAGATTTTTGAAAATCCACGATCCGGATATGGTGGGGAAGGGGCAAGTACAAAAATAAATAAATATATATTTTTTATAATTAAAACAAATAGAGTTGAGAATCAAAACCTTTCAGGAATCACAGCAGTAGAACTATAAGTTCTAACAAAAAAAGAGGGTTTTCATGCACAATACTATTAGCCTTCCATGTGCCATAACTGATAATCTGATAAGTTATAACCATCATTCATAATTGATAATTTTGAAGACCATTTCAACATGAGCCTGAAGTAGGTCATAACAGCATTTTTGTGAGCCACGTTCATATGTCCATATCAGCAGTGAATAAAGTGGTTTTCTTGAAGGCTATGGAAGGACTAAATAACACTTTGGGTGAAGTGAGCAACAACATAGCACATAAGGATAGATCAGACCTTGACAGCAGACCTTGACCATAATGATTGATCAAACTCTGAGAGCCGGCCTTGAGATCTGACCTTGAGAGCAGATCCTGACATTAGGATAGATTAGACCTTGATCAGGAATGGGGTTTAGTGTTTTAGCCTTTAGGTGTCTAGGGTATTGGGATTTTTCATTAAAAAATTGATTTTTTTGGGGATTGGTGGGTCAAAAAAGCACTGGAAGTTTCAAGATCTGTTTATTTTTCCATGGGATCTGTTTCATGGGCTTAGGATCCGTTTCATTTTCCGGGGGATCCACTTCCATAATGGATCCTGGATGGATATTGGTGCATTTAGATCCGGATCCACATTGGATTTGTGGATCTATGGATCCTACACACAGGGGTGGCAGATCCCTTAACACAGTGTTTTGTTTAAAGAACTAACCAGCACATTGTATTCAGCATGTGTGCATGAGGCATCCTTCTTCATCCTTTAGTTATAGGCCACCATACTTCAATCACCTTTACAAGAGTGGCCTCAATTTTATCTAAGTGTGAGATATGTACTTTTATTTGTTTTTGTTTGAATGTTCTTATCTTTATATATAGTGTATATTAAGCTTTTCTTTCTAGTTATCGTTCTCCAATTTATTAGGCTAGCTTGTTTTAGTGCCCTATACATGGGAACGATGCACTTTGCTGGCTGAGATTGCTCTCTGTTTATGAATTGGATTTGTTTCACCTTCTTGTCTTTTACTAATCAATGAATTTGTGATTATTTGTTTCATGTGCCAGTGGACTTGATCTATACTCATTGCAAGTTGAGTTAAATAGTCTTAAGTTTGTGGAGACAAGACGATTCAACGTCAGCTGGTATGTGTACACACATGAGAGTCGGCTGGTTCTTCTTGCATCTGGAATGCAGTGCAAGAGTTTGATAGGATTTCAGGTACATGACACTATTTATTTGTTATTTGGGAATCATGGTGTCTTTGATGTTGGAAGAACAGTAGTTTGGTATGGATATGTTAGTTGACCTCTTTCCTCTGAGAAGTTTGGAATAGAATTGCAATTTAATGTTCATAGAAGAGTAGAGAAATTTCCTAAATGCTTCCACTGAACTGTTCTAGTTAGTACTACTGGCAAAGAATCATTTGGGGTAAAAATACATCTAAGAATGAATCCAAAGACAAAGATGGTTTAACATGATTCTAGCTTTAGTAGCTTTGCTGCTTTTATCACTAATGCACATGAGCACTTTGAACATTGATTAAACACTTCCGAAGGGAAGCTGCATTAATGCACTTGCAGCTGATTCTGGGTGTAAAGTGTCAATCATATGCTGTTGTATGGTAGTTCTTGTATAACCTGTTGTCGCCCTAATGCACACTTGCAGACGTGAGCTAAGTCCGGCTCACTTAGTGTGCCCTCGGAGACACAATGTCTAAGCTCCTGCCCACACTGTCTTTAGTGCCCCTGAGACATAACGTCTAAGCCCTCGCCCACACTCACCTGGCGTGAACTCCGCCTAGGCTTACCCTTCTAGGGAAGCCAAGGGGTTGTCCCTAAGTTGCT
Organism: Picea sitchensis; assembly: GCA_010110895.2. NCBI lineage: Eukaryota > Viridiplantae > Streptophyta > Pinopsida > Pinales > Pinaceae > Picea > Picea sitchensis. The sequence continues at coordinate 25,194 of SNQJ01S0042947.1, read as the reverse complement.
AATTTTAATTACAGCTCTAGGAGTTAGTTTCAATTCGCTATAGGCCAAGTGGAAAACTAGCCTATATGACAAGCAAAGAATGCAGTGCAAGTCTAAGTCTAAATGTCGGGCAGCCCTTTCCCTAAGTCAACTAAGGACTAGCGCCTAAGGTTGGGCAATGGGGTCAACCACGTAAGGGGGGTTTGTTACAATATACTTTACAAATTAATCAAACTACCCAAACTCCCCAAAGACTAATTAAATGTTAAGAGGTTTATACAAGATTCATAAATTACCAATACAAGATCAACAAAATGTACAAGATATACAAAAGATACAATGATTTTCACACCCTAGGCCAAGCATGCCCTGCGACACTCACCTAATTTGGACCCGCCTTCATCGTGGCTACCAACCAGTGAAGGCACTCAAGGATTAGATAAGTGATGCCTCCACAAGTGAGATACTCAATCACCTACCAATCCACACCACAACAATGATTTATCAACAAGATATTCAAATGATAACCGTATTAAAATCATAACAATTCAAGCGAAGATAGAACAATTAGTTGCAAGTAAGAGATATATCAATGAAACTACCACATCAGAATGTTATCCTATCAATACATCTACTTCCCCAAACATATACAAATGTGATCTATGCAACTAGTGTTCTTCTTAGAAGACTTTAGATCCTAACCCCCTAACTAGATTTGTGTCTCAACTCCTAACTCTGCCAAATAACTGCCAGGTGATCAAGATACTGGGCTTTTACCCCCAACCTAGATTCCAAGGTCAGCCCGACACTTCACCACAGCTAGAAGTAGTCGAGGGAGGATCTCCTAATCACCATGGGATCTATCCTCCCCACGCCCCCAAAGACTGTCCTTCTCGCCCGCTTTAGATGGCAAAAACAGTTGTTGTTAAAGACCCCTAGAATGTTTCTATGTTGTTAGGACCTCCGGGTGGGTCTTGTGTAAGTTGGGTTCGCTTTAGAAAGTTTTTAGGCACTTTTATTTATCGTATTGCTTAATGGCCGGGAGCAAAATTATCCAAAACGAAAGATTGAGAAATTGCAATTATACCATCATTGACATATAAAGATAAAGCATTATATGAGCAGGTGTTTAGACCATCAATATACCATCACATGAAATAACTTCAAAAGGATTTTAACCATATAATCATCAACCATAGAGCAAGTAATGATACTTAAGATGAAAGATAGAACTTTAAGCAATTAGATGATTAAACCATAGATATGTAAGATGATTGGAGATAATTGCAAAGAGTTATGATGTGTATGAGTTTTAGAAGATAGATAAACTATGAGCAAAAGAACTAAACCATCCACATCCACACCATAGGCATCATGAAAGATATGTGTTTAAACCATTCAAGCTAACATCACATGCAAGTTGCCTAAAGGATAATGAAATATTAAACCACTTACCAATTATGTGATATGCTAACAGTAATGTAAAAGATTAAACCTTTAGAAGCGTTAGATGTTTTAAACAATAGGTGTAAGCGTGTGAGGTGATGTGAATTACTTGCAAGTGTTATGGTGTGTAAGAGCTAAAGAGTTAGAACGCTTAGAACATAAGCACATATATTAAACTATCAAATTAGAATACGAACGAGATACCATATGAGCATCTAAGAACATGTAAGCAAGTTAAACCACAAACATATGTGCTGCATCAACCCACTAACCAAAAAAGTTCTGTGTGCAGAAATGAAATCAAAGCAGGCCGTGGGCAATCAAAGTTCTGGGAGATGGCTGGGCAGTGGCTTAAACAACGAAATGGCTGTGGACAAAACGCCGCTGTGAGGAATGTGTTTTTGACAACAATAGATAATGAACAGTTACACAATCAAAAACATGAACAGCAGCAGCAGCTAGTCTTAATCACATCAACCTAAGTCACAAGTATTTAAACCATTAATAGCAATCTTAAGAGTGTGTGAAAGATATGTGTTTGCGACGTTAATATATGGAGCAAGAAGGCAATAGGATCATGTAAACATTAGCTCACCAATCCGTATATATGTGCACCTAAAAACACTAATGTTAAAGAAAATAAGATTTAATCAGCAGATAAAGTGTATGCAAATGTTAAAGGTGTGATAACTTAGGAGTTTTAGAGATTTAGAGCATTTGGTATAAGTGTTTTAAGTTATCAAATCGAAGCATAAACAACACAGCATATATGCATTCAAACTGTAAGCAAATTAAACCACTAGAATAAAGATTAGGCTCCTATTAATAAATGTGTGTTGTGTGTGCAAAGAAAGAAGACCACAAAGGCCGGGTGTGGAAAAGTAAGTGCAACAGCTGTTAACCAAGAGGGTAAGGCCGGTGAGCACTTTGGTGCTAGGTCGCGGATTCTAACACCACTAGGGTCGCGGAGCAAAGAGGCGTATTTGGCAATGCCCCCAAACCAAACCGTGAGCAGAGTGGGCCAATGGTCATGGAGCAGTGCCAAAGGGACTAGGCCGTGAGCCTCAAGAGGCTAGGCTGTGGGCTCTAGGAGGTGCCTCCAAGGGCCAAATATTGCCTAGTGTTGATATTATAGTGTAAGAAAACTCTAAACAATACTTCAAAGGAATATGCTAAGTTGTCAAATGAACAAGCTTTTAACAAGGATATACTTAACCAATAAATGATTCTTAGAACACCAACATCATATGCTATCCAAGACAAATTAGATGACCTCAAAGATATAGATCTAGACGATGGAAGCACAATGAAACTATCTAACCAATAACATAGAGAGCAAGAGCATATGAGAATTAAGAAACTAAGCTTGTAAACGTAGATCTACCCAAAATATATCAAATGAATTAAAGAATGAAAGAATGGTACCAAAGAATAACTAGATCTAGTTGCTATATTGACAAAGAATGATTAGATCTAAACTAGTTACTTCTAGATCTCTAAACCCCTAAGAAAATTGAAAATTAAAATAGGGATGAGATTCAAGAGGAGAGATGTTACCCAAGCCCAAGAAAGGCAAGCTTGAGGCCTCCTAGGTGTTGTATGCAACCTTAGCTTCCAAAATATGACGTCACTCTGCAATATCAGCAAACAAATGCTTGCTAATGACGCTGCAAAACACCAAGAAAGTGATGGAAGATTTCTGTGAACACGTAGAAATTTTCCAGCCAACAAAAGGATAGATAAAATATGTTTAATGTTGACTCTCTAAAGCTAAAACATAAGATGAAAAATGTATGGAATGAGTTCAAAAAAAGGAAGAGATAAAAGAGAGAGATTTTGAGTTTTGAAGCTCCTCCAAGGGTAGACTCCTCACCTAATGCTATCCCAAGTGGAGTCTTGGAGATGACCTCAAAAGCTTAGTACAAACACATAGATGGCATAGATAGTTTTCCAGAACAACACTAAGAAGAGATCACTACAAACCTAGGGTCATTCAAAAATAAAACATAAACTAGTGATGGATAACATTCAACTAGCTTACCCAAGTAAAAACTCAAGATCAATACCATAAACAAATTAATAAAAAGTTGAGCAATATCACCTCACATGTGGTGGAGCATAAAGACACTAAGAATGCACCATTTGTCCCCCAAAAGCTTTTTCTTATTATCAAAAAATGAGAGAGAAATGAGATGGATGGCAATGTGGCAAGAGCAAGAAGATGGAGTGTGAGAAAATTTCAGCATAATAGAACTAGCAAGAGATTGGTGAAGAAAGAATGAGGGGGGGAGGGTTCCCTTTATACCCCTAGAGGCAAAGGGAAGTGGCTTGGATCAAGGATTGCAGTTGGTTGGGTAGCTAGGTAGAGGCTCAAATCTCAAAGAGGGGGCTCTGGGGCTAGGGCTGGCTGGGTTTGTGGCTATTTGGAAAATGAAGCAAAACGAACCATTAGTGATGTGGAGGCTAGGAAATTATTGAGAAACCATCTAGAAAGGGTTAGTTAGCCATCTTGGGAAGACCCTAAAAGCTAAAATTAGAAGTTAGTTAGGGTTTGCCAGGGTTTGGTCCACTCACAAAGGAGAGGGGTGCACCAAAGGAGAGAGAAAGATGGCTGCCAGGTAAGGCGAGAGGGCTTGGGAGTGGGAAGAGTCACCCAAAAGGGCACCTTGGGTAGTGGGAAGACAACCCACGCCCTATATTTGGAACGTGGGGTTAGGTTATAGGTGTAGGAGCAACACCCAACCAATGGGGCACACCAAGAGAGGGACCTGAGGGTTTAGGGAGTGAGAGTTAGTTAAGGAGGTGGGTTTAGCTAGGTAAAAGGTTAGTTAGGGTTTTGGTAGCCTAGGGGAGCCCTCCACACATGTGTGAGAGGTCTCTGAGCTCCCCAATGAGGTTTTAAGGGTTTAGTTAGTTAGTGGGACGCATTTCCCCCTAGGGCAAGACGGAAAATGGTCAAAACTCACCAATGAGTTGAATTCCTAAGTTAGAAGGGTTGGTAGGGTTAGGGAATAGGTCATGAGGGTCTCTTGCCACTTTCCACCTTTTTCATCCACTCCTAAACTCAAAATTACAATGATTTGTGATTTTTAATAAAATCACCTTTAGCAATTAAAATTGCCGTTTATTACTCTAACTGACTGAAAGTGGACTTTGACATAGCAAAATAGTCCGACTGAGCTAAACATTGGCCGCCAAGTGTAGGAGTGCTATTCCATTCATTTTGAGTTAATAAAATACATTCTATCTTCTCCCAAAGACGGTTTTACAATATTAAGCTGTAAATAATTAATTTAACTAAATTTTAAATAATTTAATTAATTAAAACTAACTTAGACTCGACGGAATTCGCGAAACTTCAGATTAATCGCCTAGCATGGTCATTTACAATATTCCTAAGAGGTTACTCAATGAACTAGATCATCGTGGGAAGGCCTTCCACCACTTTGGAGGAAGCCTGGGAGGGTAAAACTCAATGGAGATTAACCCTCGACTAGTTAGGCCACATTAACCCCCGAGATGAAAAAACCCTCGATGAAAAGGGAACTCCCCTGATGTCAACATCCAAGGTACCTGACCTAACTATGATCCATGCAGACATTATTACATTATATACCCACGCAGGGGTGCGGCAATCCCGTTTACAAAAATTTAAGTGCTGGTGTTTAAAAACACCCAGTAGAACCATTCTGTGTCTCTGACATAGAATAATCTTCATGAATATGAGTTGACCTCTGTGCTAAACCAGCGGTCAACATAACCTATTCCTGATGAGATAGGAAAGATGATAAAAACTAATATTCTCTTGTAAAGCCACATAAATCAAATAAAAATGATGCTTTAGTTACATAACCTTTCTATATCAGGTCATTTCATGTCAATATCTTAGGCAGTAAGTGCCTAAATGTAGGATCCTCATAGCTTGAATGGCTTTTAGTGCTTGTCGTTGCACACCTAATACAAACACAAAAAGAAAGAGATAGTTATGGGGGTTAGCATGAAATGCATGCCTTGCCTACCCAATCCATGATGGGAATGTGAATCTCAAGTCTTGCATTATTTGTGCCATGTCTCGATCACTAGCCCATCAAACGAATAGCTGAACATGACTCCACACACCACCATATAGCCCTGTGAACATTATGTCTAGCCTTAGTGCCTTGGAGCCCCCTAGTAGCTAATGATACAAAAACACAGAGCCATGCCTAGTAGCAAAGCTCCTACCTTAACCCAGCTATAACTTTATATGACGTCTCATGTGGTAAGCCCAAATAATTATGCATAGAATAGACACCCATGTTGCAAGAAATGTCTATTATAGAGCTGCACTAGGTTTGTTTCCATACAAAAACACGGAAATGCATGTGGTATGGCCTTGAAACACATTTCTAGCCATACACATGCATCCCACATGTGGGAAACATGTTTTGTATAGTCAAAAATGCATTTTCGGGCTGTACCAACATATTATGATGCATTTCCATTAATTGTTTTAGGATGTTTGAGAGTGGTTCCAACCTCAATGAACCTCATATGGAGAAAGTAGAATTTCATATCCCATTCAAAATTCAACAGTCTTGATCGTTTTCAGGATTTCAGGATTGGCAAAATTGCGGCATTTTCATTGGATTCTACCACGTATGAGGGTATGGGATTGGCATTTAATCAAGAGCACCAAGCCCTTTATGTACCCCAATGTTGGTGGTGTTGATTGTTGAACTCCTCTGTCATGGCCTTAAAAAAATGTACCCTTCACTCAAGCCAAAATCATTGATTAGGCATGTTAAGCTTTTTCTACCATATTTTAAGGCTTGGATTACGTAGTTTCATCAAAATTGGGTGGTGTTGATTGTCCCTACTACCTAGAGGATCAGTGTTATCAGAACTGGACTGGAACCGACAAAATCAACTGGTTTTGGGGCCATACCGGTCTGGTTTAGGGTTTCGGACCAGAAATGGCTAGTTCCATAATGAATTGGCCTTAAAGCGTTAAGCCAATCAATTTCGTACATGCTGTGCAATGTGGCTAGGGACCACCAAAACTCAAATTAAAAAAAATAGTAAAATAATTAAAGTGAAGCACAAAAACTAACCCTAGTAATTAATGGTAAAAGGAAAGATAAATGAGAATGTCAGCTTTTACTTAAATTTTTAATATTACCATTAATTGTTTCAGGATGTTTGAGAGTGTTCCAACCTCATTGGACTTCATATGGAGAGAGTAGAATTTTAGATCCCATTCAAAATTCAACAGACTTAAAATTTTCAGGATTTCAAGAATGGTAGGATTGTGACGTTTCCACTGGATTCTATCATGTATGAGGATATGGAACTGGCATTTAATCAAGAACACCAAGCCCTCTATGTACCTTGTTGTTGGTGGCGTTGATTGTTGAACTCCTCTATCATGATACTAGTGAAAATGTACCCTTCACTCAAGCAAAATCATTGATTAGGCATGCTAAGCTTTTGAGATTTTCCTTCGCATTGGATGAGATTTTCCTGTGCAAAGGAAAATATGCGGTAGAGATCCTGAAGAGATTCGAAATGTTGGATTGTAAATCCATGCCCACATCGATGGTGACGAACCTGAAGTTATTGAGTGATACTTCTTTAGAGACAGTTGATGTCACCATGCACAGGCAGATGATTGATTCGTTGATGTATTTGACGAACACTTGGCCAGAGATATGCTTTGCGATGAACATTTTGAGGCAGTATATGGTTGAACCAAGACATGTTCACTTGATTGCGGCAAAGCACGTGTTCAGATTGTAAGATAAGACTGCAAGGCTATGCTGATTTAGATTGGGCTGATAGTTTCACAGATTGGAAGAGTACATCAGGATGTTGCTTCAATTTGGGGTCAACTATAATTTCGTGGCTCAATAGGAAACAGACTAGTGTGGCACTCAGTACAACCGAGGCAGAATATATAGCAACATGTTCAGCTAGTAGCGAAGTTGTGTGGCTTCTAAAGATGCTTGCAGGGCTGTTTGATCTTGAGTTGGAGGTGACTTGTATTTTCTGTGACAACCAAAGTTGTATAAAGTTGTTTGAGAACCCTGTGTTTCATGACAAGTCCAAGCACGTCGAGATCAAGTATCATTATATCCGAGATCTGGTGCAAAAGAGAGCTGTGAAGCTCCAGTATATTGGCACAAAAGAGCAGATAGCAGATGTGTTGACCAAGCCTCTGTCAAAGGTAAAGTTTGAGTACTTCAGGGACAAGCTTGGCGTGGTCCAGAAAGACTTCCCTCGTAAGAGGGAGTGATGAGTCACAAATGCGACTCCAGGGATAGCAGCAACAATAGGTAGTCATTCACTGGCACCAGTCAGCATGACCTCGCAAAAGGTCAGCAGATGCCGAGACGTCAGGGCTTGTGAGTTTTCCCAGCTTTTCAAGCTGGAGGGCCAACCTGTGTGGTTGTAGGTGTTTTCTAGCCTTGAGCTAGATGGGTAGGGTGTGCACACTACATTGCCTAACCCTTGTGGTTAGATGCCCAGATTCTTTGTGAGTTGGATGCGTCTGGTGTGCCAACCAGAAGGACTAGCCTTAGGGATAGATGCCAGATTCTGTGTGAGCTGGCGAGTTTCCTAGTTCTGTATGAACTAGATGCCAGATTCTGTGTGAGCTGGCGAGTTTCCTAGTTCTGTATGAACTAGATGCCAGATTCTGTGTGAGCTGGACAAATGTGACAATTGCCCAGACTCCGTAAGGATTGGGTAGTAGCGCAGTTCTATGTGTGAACTGGCTCAAATTGAATAGTTTCCCAGACTCCATAAGGATTGGGTAGCAACGCAGTTCTATGTGTGAACTGGCTCAAACTGAATAGTTTCCCAGACTCCGTAAGGATTGGGTAGTAGCGTAGTTCTGTGTGAGAACTGGTTCAAACTGAATAATTGCCCAGACTCTGTAAGGATTGGGTAGTAGTGCAATGCCTATTAGGATCCCTCCTATTTTCAGCGGTGGCTACAATCTTCTTGACTTTTGTGTTGCTAGTTCCTTCTTGGCCCTTTGGTTGCTGCCCCTTCTTGGAGTCAAACTCAATGTAGAGATCCTTTTTGGTCGCATCATCTATGCTTTTCACACTAAGAAGCTGCAACTGCCTTCAGATATGGCTGAATAGTTCTCCAAGGTACTTCACCACCAGTCTTGGTTCTTCCAAAGAGATGCCCATTCTGATGGCTTGCTTTCGGAATTTAGAAATGCATTCTTGCACACCTTGTCCTTGCTCTTGCTGAAGGTATTGCCATTTCATGAGCTGCTCCTCTTTGTAGCCTATGGGATAAAATCGTGATTTCAGCAAATGCCTTGAAATCCTCCCATTTCATAATCATGGGCTTCTTGCCTATCCTCAACGCATCCAGATTCCACGTAGCACTTCCACCACAATAAAGCATGTTGGGTTATATTCAAACAGGCAAAAGAAATCTGTGCTTTTTGGATTTGATACAGGCCAAAATAAACTTCCAATTGTTTCAACCAGCTATTCAAGACTTCAGTGTTGACCATCAAACATTGCTATTTCAAGCTTTGCTTCAACTTTAAAAGGGATAGTGGAAGATGAAGAAAAAGTGCTATTTGTACCCGAGTCTCCAATATTCTTGCCTTGGGAATCTTCCGGGCCAGCCTTGTTTTCATGCTCAGGCTTTGCTGAGTGTGCTTTCCTATCCTTCATCACCAACAGCTGTGTTACCATCTCTGTCAATGCAGCATGCTTTGCTCCAGCCAAGCAAACCTAGTTTCTGGATCTTCCTTGTCATGTTGTTCATAAGGAGTCCCTGCCATTCTTGGTTTTCTGCTCCTCTGTAGGCCTGGCAGCAATGCTTATCCACTGCCTCGGTATCCACTGCGGTTGTTTACGATACATGTTTCTCCAGGTATTTTAAAACTTGGGCTTTGATAACGTATGATCCATAGACGGTGGGCCTATGGCATGTCTGTTTCAACAAGATGTATGCTTGCCGCGGAATTAGAATTTAAATTGTAATATCTCTGCAATTATCCGAGTTCAAGCTTCTGCAATATAGATTCAATACTGTAAGGGAGATCTCTGTTTCTGACTTGGCTTCAAGACTCTGCTTGTTTGGTCTCCTTGCCTATAATGCCGAGATGCGTATCCAGCAGAGGATTCAAGTGGACTCGGACTCTGCCCACAATTCTGTTATGCCAATTAACATGCTCTACTGCTTAAATATCCAAATTCCAACACTCTGTATTTCTAAAGGCTTAAACACAACACTTTATTAACAAAACAACTACCATTTAATACACATTCAAAACAGTATACTTTAACGATTGCATATGGGAATGGCTGTAAGTCGAACGTTACAAATGCATTGTAAATTTGGCAGTGCTGTAGACAGATCTAAGTGCCTTCTAATTCTGTTATACCAACAGAATAGCACACTCTGTACTATGTCGATCCTAAATGGACACACAATAACACTTAATGACCAACACATTGCCGTTCTTTATAAATCCAAGCAACCAACGAGATTCATAGCACTCCCACCGTCCACTGGGATCACATCCACCATGAATCATTAAATTTATGCATTCTTATCCTTCTATGCATATGGCTGTAGGTAACTATTGATGCTCATTTTAGATGTATATGCGTATAGATGCTAAGTCCGATGATTCTGGCAACCCAATTAATGCTGTAGCAATTGGTCAACGAAACACAGAGTGGGCTGTGGTTAAACAGGTGAATAGATGATTCATAAAACAAAAAACACCAGTGAACAGAGCAATCATACACAGCAAGGCAATAAAAGAAATGATTTGGATAATTGACCAATACATCTAATTGGCATGCCAGCGATCAGACTATTAATTAAGCTCAGCAATTGAGTAGTTTACAAATATAGTGGGGAATTGAATTATGATCAGAACTGTGAAATCGAACTGTAGTTGCCCATTAACACAGCACACATGCCAATATATTTCATACCAGTGACGGAGGAAGCATACCTGAAAATGCGATCACAGCAATAAATCTGCACCTTAAGACAGATTTTACCCTAGAAACACAAACGGGAAAATCAACATCGGAATGGGTATGCTCAGTCTATTATTATCAACAATTACAGAGAATTACAGAGTATCCAACTCTCTGGGATGTTAACAGTCTGCACTACAGGAATTTTCAGAGTTACATTCTTATTCTGCCAGAAGAACCCCTTCATCATTATTTTGCATGAGTTTAATATACCGTTAGGAGCATTTGCTGGTGGTAGTCAGTGTTAATGAATGCAGCTATAGGAGACATCCTCCAGCCTACAAACCTGTGAGATGTGGAATATAACAGCTATGTGAAGTCTTACTCTCAGCTTACAAACCTGAGAGAAAGTTCGTGGTTCCAGCCTGGGACAGGGGCTAGGAATGTATATGGCCTCCTCCACGACGTCAGAGAGAAGAACTCCAAATGATTATCTGATGTAAGAGCGATCTGTTGAGTTAGGGAAATCCGGAAAAGCGCTGGGCACATCATCATGAGAATAAGAATGAAGATGATGTGATGGCCTCCTCTGAATAAGCAACATAGTTGATGTGAAGACTCCAGATGATCCTCCCGTTGGTGGTAGTGGGAAAGAAGATCTGTAGAGCAGACGTGGCTATGGATGAGCATAAGTGCACGTGTGAGGACCTAGCTCATCTGTGTAATGCAGTGACTCAGGTCTATGGCATCCCTATGGATGTGGCCCCTAGTGGATGAGCACTAGTGGGTGTATCAGATCCTTCGCTATATATATTGTTCAAGAGTCAGACCTACCTATAACCCTAGTTATTGTGTAAAGGGTACAGGTCGGCCGTATCTTATTGTGTCTAAAGATAAACTGTAAAAGATAATTAATATTAATTATTATAATAATAAACAATTAATATGTCTAAGTGAAGTCTGCCCTATTGTGCCAATAGACACTTCAGTGGATAGGACAAGTCTAGTATAAGTAAGGGAAATCTCTCATTTGTAGACACACACTCACTTGCAAGTTTTGGAAATTTCAGCAATCACACTTCTTGGTCAAAGTTGCACACCTCTCTTGGGCGCTAGGGTTTCTAGGTTTTGTGCACCCTCTTGTGTGCTAGGATATTCTTGAAGGTAAAGGTCTTTCTCTTGAAGATTATAGCAAAGGATTTGGCTGGGTTTTTCTCCCTTGTTTGAGAAGGGTTTCCCAGGATATATCTTGTGTTCTTGTGCATGGTGCTTCTTCATGTGAACTTGGTTGCTGCATCATTTATGGTTATGGTTAATTGATAAATGGAATGAACTTTATGCTTAACCTAATGCTATGAAAACAATAACATGGTATCAGAGCATAGGTCTTGAAAGAACCCATTGCACAAACATTCTTCACAAGAAGGAAAAACGTCACTGTTGTCGTACATGAGAATTAGGGCTTTTTATTGAAGAAGATTTTCAGCCTCAAAACCATCTAGAAAAGTGTGCCCTAAACCAAGGAACTCTTTGGCACCTTCAGCACACCTTTTCAGTGTGTAGCTCTCCCGGAAAGTGAAACCCTAGTTTTCACAAAGTACCAAAAGTACCAGAAAACCAGAAGCACCAGTCCAAAAATCTGCTGGTCAAGTTTGAGGGGGTAAAATTTGGATTTTCAAAAATTTGACTGCACCAGCTTACTCACCTCAGCCCAACGCATCTATCCCCTAGATCAGATTTTCAAAATTTGAAGTTTGAAAAATTAGGGTTTCCTCATAAAACCCTAAGTTGCAGTTGCAGTTGCAACTTCAGAATCAGTTGCAGTATCAGTTGAAGTATCAATTGTTGTACCAGTTGTAGTCACCCTTGAAGTCTCTTAAGAAGTTGGTAAATATTACCACTGATACTAGATGGTGCCACTACCGACAAATGCTATCAGAGGTATGTACTCACATATGTTTAAATTGTTAAGCTTTAAAGGGTATTTGCAGGAGAAGGGATCTCTTGTCATAGATCCAGAAGGATCTCAAGATCCAACACATTCAGAAGAATAATGCAACCCGGGTTTGATTATTCCGACATGCATCTATTTGTTATGACATTTATTTGATCTAGGTTGCATGTTGAAGCTATGACCATCATACTAACCTTTGGTCAAAATTAAAGTCAAGATATTAGATGGACTAAGGTTGAGATCATAGAGTTTGTTCTCTAACCCAACCTTCTGTCAAGATAAAATATTGTCCTAGTACAAAAGATAGGTTGAAGAAAGCACTTGTTATCTTGAGTGAAGGAGACTTGGAAGAAAAGCAACACACTGAAAGTGAAGACTCCAGGTTTGATTGTTGTAATTGTCATTCCTCTAACTTATATTTCTAAAGTTTGCTACATTACAAGTATGCGTTGTAGCTGTGATAACAATCCTTAAATTGTTTTGATTCTAGAGATGTACTCATTATTCTCCTTTAGGAGATATTCTTGTTTTGGTTCCTCTTGTCTTCTTGTTCCAGACAGGTCAAGAACAAAGGAGGATGCTTATCCTTCAGAGGGAGTCACATTGACTCAGAGGGAGTCAAAACCATTCGAGAAAGAGGAAGAATAGAACCATCCTTGAGACAATCAATGCAATAATGCATGATCAGAATTCTTCTATGATTCCATAGGCAGAAGCATGCATGACGCAGTATATGTTTAGAACAAGAGTCTTCACCAAGAGTGAAACCTGAGATTGAACACTTCAGGTTATTTGGGTGCCCAGTGTATTTTCATGTACCCAAAGAGAAGAAGTCCAAGCTAGATCCTTTAGAAAGAAAGGATACAGTGAATCTTCAAAGACATTCTAGATCGACATCCTTGGTCAGAGACAGATTGAGACAAGCAAAAACATTGTCCTTGAAGAAGAGATAATCTTTCAAAGATCCAGAGAATCTTAGATGGAGATTGACAGTAAGACCTTACCTTCTCCCCCTTCAACAATTCAGAGGGAGAAAGACATTATTCTAGTTGATCCAGTTGCTCCAGTTGATATGTTCAGAAATATTGCAGTAGGGCATAAAAGGCCTACCTAAACTCACTCTGCAAGAGGCGGAGAAATATACAAGCCTCTCAAGGCACATTCCGAGAAAGCAAAAAGAGATTTTTTGAGCTATCCTTCAGTCATGAGCCACTTCATTGATGCCGAGACTCCTTGTCTTAGAGAAGCAACAAAGAGAACTGGTATGGCAAGATGCGATAACATAAGAATATTGGTACATATTAAAGGATGATGCATAAGATATTATTCAGGAACTAGAAAGGGAAGTTTGTGGTAACTTCCAAGTGGATCTATAAGATCAAGCCTGCAGCTGATGGAAGTGTCGAGAAATTCAAAACGAGATCTATAGCCAGAGGTTTCTCATAAACAGAGGGAGTTGTCTATGATGAGACACTTGACCCAGTGTACATGATACACTTCCATCCATACTACCTTCCATGAGTTGAAAACTATATCAAATAGACAGATTCTTGATGAGTTTGGATTTCAGCAAGAGTGTTGTTGATCCAAACCTATATTATTACAGTGTTGGTGACGAGTGCCCGATTTTGATGACTTATTCAGAAAGCCTTGTTGTTGAAAACAAGCAAGCATTGACTTCTGATTTTCATAAAGGATCCGAGTATGATACACTACTTCTTGGGAAAAGAAGTATGACAGAATGCAAATCCACTGTGATGGATTTAAAGAAGAAGATTGATGATGATTCAGACGAGACTAATCCACAGTTGATTAGATCACTAATGTATCCGGACAACACCAGACTTGATTCATGCCATTCAGTGAATGTGATGAGTCAACCAAGACAGGCTCACTAGGCAACAACAAAACATGTATCAAGACACAGTTAGATATGGTCCGAGATATGCTTCCAATGTGAACTTGAGTTGACAGAATATGCCGATTCAGATTGAGCAGAAAGTACAGTAAACCGGAAAAGCACATCCGATTGATGTTCTACCTTGAAGTCCTCCAGGGTTTCCTGACACAGCAGGAAACAAAACTCTGTGGCCTTGAGTGCACCAAAGACAGAGTATATCTAGCAGTGAGTGTGCGAAGCAATGTGGCTCCACAAACCTTCGACATGTTTACTTAACCATGAGATGGATCCTATGATGATAACTAAGAGCCGTATGTAAAGCTCCTTGAGATTCCAGTGTTTTCTGATGGTTCAAAACACGACAAGATGAAATACCTTCATATCAGAGATATGATACAAAAGAAAGATTGTATACTTGCAAGTACCTTCCCACACCTGAGCAGACTGCAAACATTTACTTGGTGAAGAACTCCTTCCGAGTTAAGAGGGAGTATGGATAACATTAGCCAAAAACAAAACTCAGAGTACATCGGTATGAGACTTGGCTTGATGGAGAATGCCTCCCTAGCTGAGAGGGAGTGTTAATGAATGCAGCTATAGGAGACATCCTCCAGCCTACAAACCTGTGAGATGTGGAATATAGCAGCTATGTGAAGTCTTACTCTCAGCTTACAAACCTGAGAGAAAGCCCCTAATAAAGGGTTCGTGGCTCTAGCCTGGGACAGGGGCTAGGAATGTATATGGCCTCCTCCATGACGTGAGAGAGAAGAACTCCAGATGACTATCCGATGTAAGAGCGATCTGTTGAGTTAGGGAAATCCTGAAAAGCGCTGGGCACATCATCATGAGAATAAGAACGAAGATGATGTGATGGCCTCCTTTGAATAAGCAGTAGAGTTGATGTGAAGACTCCAGATGATCCTCCTGTTGGTGGCAGTGGGAAAGCATATCTGTAGAGCATACGTGACTATGGATGAGCATAAGTGCACGTGTGAGGACCTAGCTCATATGTATAATGCAGTGACTCAAGTCTATGGCATCCCTATGGATGTGGCCCCTAGTGGGTGAGCACTAGTGGGTGTATCAGATCCTTTGCTATATATATTGTTCAAGAGTCAGACCTACCTGTAACCCTAGTTATTGTGTAAAGGGTATAGGTCGGCCCTATCTTATTGTGTCTAAAGATAAACTGTAAAAGATAATTAATATTAATTATTATAATAATAAACAATTAATATGTCTAAGTGAAGTCGGCCCTATTGTGCCAATAGACACTTCAGTTGATGGGACAAGTCTAGTATAAGTAAGAGGAAATCTCTCATTTGTAGACACACACTCACTTGCAAGTTTTGGAAATTTCAGCAATCACACTTCTTGGTCAAAGTCGCGCACCTCTCTTGGGCGCTAGGGTTTCTAGGTTTTGTGCACCCTCTTGTGTGCTAGGATATTCTTGAAGGTAAAGGTCTTTCTCTTGAAGATTATAGCAAAGGATTTGGCTGGGTTTTTCTCCCTTGTTTGAGAAGGGTTTCCCAGGATATATCTTGTGTTCTTGTGCATGGTGCTTCTTCATGTGATCTTGGTTGTGTTGGTTGTTCTTCATATAAGATAAGATCAACATTCAATATATTATTACAATAGTGAGTGTTCCATATATAGGGAACATAAGGTGACCATCCATGAAAGGATGCGTCCCTTGAATAATCAATAACTATTTATTATTATCATTTACTTATTATATATGATATTTAATAATCAATAATAATCATATTATTAATTATTATCTTTAGAGAATGTCTTCCCGATGTTGTCTAAACATCAACACTCCCTTTCAACAGGGGAGACATTCTGCAACATGCCACTCTTGTCTTTGAAGTATACAAACTTCACCCTAGACTCATGACACTTGTCTGTCAGTCTTGGGAGACATCTCTCTCCAACCTGAACTGAGGAGAAACTCCTTTTGCGGCTCTCCTTCTGAGCCAATTAATTCAGGCTCACTCTGGGTCCGCACGTAATAACATATATCATTTTGAGTCTTTATCATTCCTTGTCAAATCGCCATGACTAGGACAAAGACTATACCGAGATCTTTCACCACAGGCCCACACCTATGAGTGGATGTCGGCTTGATGCTAACTGACATGTGGAAAGCACTTCAAGCACCTCGAGTCCATATTATTCCTTGTCATGATCAAAAAAGGACTACGTTTGGGCCCATTTGTCACAAGTGCACCTTTGTGATAAATGTATCCTATCTCCCTTGGTCTGCAACCCAATGTAGGAGAAGTTATGCCCGATGCTGAAACATCAACAATCCCTCTTAGCTAGGGAGGTATCCTTCCATAGTAGTACACAACTACTGTCCAGAGACACAGTCTCCGCCAGTGGTACAAAACCACCATAGTAGTAAAAGATTTGTCACACATGGCACTCCCAGGTGGACTTATAGAGGCTACTTCCTCTAGGAATACTTAGTGTTAACTCCCCATAGTGTGAGACATCAAGGGTCAACTCCCTTGACATGTCCTCATGTTCTCTGAACATGGGACAATGGGCTATAAGCCCAAATGCACTTATTCCTTTTCGAATAAGTGTTCCACTTATCCCTTCTCGGATAAGTGTCCTCACAGATCAATTCAACTCAATTCACAGAGGAGTACGATCTGGAGAAAGTTTGTCACACATGGCATTCCATGTGGACTTCTAGAGGCTACACCCTCTAGAAACACTAGGGTCAACTCCCATAGTGTATGACGTCAAGGGTCAACTCCCTTGACAT
>SNQJ01S0042946.1:40931-60234 GCA_010110895.2 Picea sitchensis | reverse complement strand
TAGTTATGTACTACTATGGATAGACACAGTTGTGTTCTATTTTGTTTCGATTGCCTTTAAGACTATCAACAATATTGGAAATGATTATCAGTTAAATGGATAATCAAGGGATAGAGATTTCCCAGATGGAAAATTGTTGAGAGCATTTACTCTTCTAGATTAGAAGAATGGCTCTTGTATCACTCTGTGGAGTGAGAATCATGTCTGATTACTCAGATAGAGTATGGTTTAGAGAGATGATGCAACTGATGACATTGATGATGATAATGGTGCTCATGATCTAGTCTATACAACTATGTTGATGCTATCGGGTGAATGGTATGTTTTTGTGCTCAAGACCATTACCTATAATACCTCCCTATCTAGGAGGGAGTGTTGATATTATGGTATCTGCGGGAGGAATTTACCTCCATCTGTAAACCCAACGAGTATAGAATACTCCAGGAAGCAATAAGAAACCCTAATGAGTTGGCTAATAACCCTAGAATACTTGTCGGCTCAAGAAGATAATTTATATTAGGTTATTAGCCTCCAAGAGAAGAAGTCGACCAGAAATAATAATATATACTGAACAGAAAGATACCCAGAATGAGAAGTTGGCCCAGGCAGTTATCCAGAATTAGTATAAATATAGGAGGCCAGTTCTCATTCTGGCAGGCAGTCTCAGAATTGCAGAGTAACACTTGTGCGCACTGCAGTTGCCTAGTTTTTGCATAGTGGAGGAGAGCTGTCGTTGCAACTGCTGCAGCTAGCAGTTACACTTAGACTATATCTTGGCTAGGGTTTGGACTATCTGATCAAAACATTTTGGTGCACTATCCATGGGGAAAGGAGTGCTACCCCTTGTTTGGCTATCTAGCCTAGGGTTTGCTTCCATAGTGATTCTCTGTCAAGGTTAAGGTTATTGGAGGGTGGCTTCAGCCTATGGTTGGGTGACAATAGAGATATTGTCAATGGTAAAATGAGAACATCCACTTATATTCCAAAAACCAGGTAAATGGTATGTTTGTTCTCAAGACCATTTCCTTCAATACCTCCCTAGCTAGGAGGGAGTGTTGATATTATGGTATCTGCGGGAGGTATTTACCTCCACGTGTAAACCTGACGAGAATAGAATATTTCGGGAAGCAAGAAGAAACCCTAATTAGTTGGATAATAACCCTAGAAGAAAATTCGACTCAAGAGGATAACTTGTATTAGGTTATTAGCCTCCAAGAGAAGAAGTTGACTAAAGGAAATATTATATACTAAGTAAATTGGCACCCAGAATGAGAAGTCGGCCTAGGAAGTCGGCCCAGGAAATCAACCATATTTAGTATAAATACAGGAGGCCAGTCTTCATTCAAGCAAGCATTCTCAGAAATGCAGAGCACACTTGTGCGCACTACAGTTGGGTAGTTTTGTGCACAAGTTCTGGAGAAGTTGTTGCCGCCAGTCTATAGTTTCGGTCTTCTCTGGGTTTGGACTTTCTGATCAGGTTTTGCTATTCTTTCTTGGTGCGCTATCCTTAGAGAGAGGTGTGGTATCATTTTTGGATATCTAGTCCAGGGTTTGCTTCTAGAATGATTCTCTGTCAAAGTTAAGGTGCTCGGGGGGTGGCTTTGGCCTACGGTTGGGTGACAATAATGATATTGTCTATGGTTAAATGAGCACATCCATTATATTCTAACACATGACCCTTTTCACTGTTGGAATAATGAATCTTTGATATTGATTGGGAATGCACTAGGAAAATACATAGACAGATCCGAGCCAAAAGTTGGAATGTTTGCATGCACACATATCTATGTTGAAGTCAATTTGGAAAAGGAATTGCCTGAAACGATTAATATTACTTTGGATAACTGGAGCCATTTACAAAATATTGTCTATGAGAAATTCCCATTTAAATGCAAGATATGTCATGGATATGGACACTTTGCGAAGGATTGTATGAAGTTAGTGCTAAACTCAACCCAACTTGAAAACAAATAACAATGACAGATGGTCAAGAAAAAATCGACTTCCACTAGACATTTAGGAGAAGCAACATCCTCATCCTTTGCAATTCAACCTGGTAAGGGTGTATCTATATCTAATAGATATGATGCGTTGTCTGAGAAATTTTTTATGGATCCTTCCTCGTAGACACTCCCTTCCTCTTAGCTTGTTGTGGTTCATGTGGATAAGTCTGTCCTCACCCCTGTTAGCGCTCATTTGATCAATCCTCCTCTATCCAATGGTGCACCTAAGATGATCTCCAAGCCCCCTTTGAATAAGCCCTCTGCAAGTGCGTCGTCTATCTTGTCTCCCCCTCCTTCATCTAATTCCTTAAGCAAACCTTCTCAATCCTTTGAGGTTGTGTTGATGGGGGTGAAATATCCTTTAATAGACAAGGGTAATCCCCGATACATGGTCCTAATTAGACTATGCACCATTTGTTTTAGGAGACCAATATAGATTTTGGACCAGCTGCCATTATTGGGTTTGAGGGGTGGTTGAATGGTTATGAATGAAATGGAGAATGGAGATGCAACTAACTACTTGCAGAAATACAATCTAACCTATCCTATCCTATCTAGGAGCGACTATAATAACCAATGAGCAACTGGAAATGCCACTTATCCCTGCACATATTTCTTTCAAATAGTTGTTAGAAAGCGAAAAAGTTAAATAACATGTACATACAAAGACATAACTATATTATTCTAATATATGAAGTTACATGCATAAGCTACTCATCATCTCAGGACAAAATATAAGAAAGAAGAAACTAAACTGCAAGAAAGATTAATGTTTGCACAAGAAAACACTATAAACAAAAGAACATTCTTACAACACATGTGAACATCATAACAGTCTATTGGAAGTAGTTAACAACAAGCTTAACAATCAACAAGAGTACTTCTCTCTAACAAAATGGCCCTGCGGGGTTCTCAATATTAATTTTGAAAATAATTCCCGAATATACAATGCTTGAATAGCCTCTTCAAAATGGGTCTCTTCCTTTATTTATAGTAATCTAAATAACTGTTTATAGGGTCTTCTTGGATTCTGCAAGAAGTAGTTACAATTGTTTTCAAATTCCCTTCTCAAATGCTATTAACAAGTGTTACAATAAGAAAAAACTGAATACGATTGACAAAAAGACAAAATAAGAGGCAATTGTGGACAAATTCGAATTTGTAGCTTTGTCTCTCTTCACATGTCCTTATCCTTGTCTCTTAGGTAGGATTCCCAAACTTCATGTTGTTTGGCGATAGATATGACCCTGTGGTACAAGAGTTCTTCTAGAGAAGCTTTATGGGAGGCCGAGTTGTGCGAGAGGGTTTTCATGTCCCTTGTCAAGTTAGCCATGCAAGCCTGGATCTTATTTTATGTTTTGGTTGTCTTGACGAGGAAATATTCCATCAAGTCCACAATTATCCTCGTTGTTGACTGAGCATCCTCTTCCATTTGCTTCATATTTTGTTGTATTTCTTCGAATATCTGCTCATTAGTTTTGGTCTTTCCGAGTGCCTTGACAAGGGGTATATGTCCTTTATGCATTAAAATGTGCATTGCCTTGTGGATTTGTGAAAAGATGGATAGGGAGCTCTTTGTTTCCTTTTCAGTCTTCTCTCTGGATTGTTGGCAATGATCAAGGGAAACATAGTCAATCTTCCTCTCCCATTCACAGATGCAAGGTAACTTGGCTGGAGAGTCAGGGTTCTTGACAATCCATCGTTGCATATCATTCAATCCTTCCCTCATAGTGGAAAATTGGACATTCTTGGACTATATCGAGCTATCCTGAGCTATGATCCGCGTCACCATCTGCCAAAAAACATGGAGGGTAGCGTACATGTCCTGACTCTTTCTGCGCATATCCTGAACTCACTGAGGCTCCCTTTATCTTTCTTCACGTGCCTAACTTCCTCCAAATCTCTAATTCAATCATCTTTCACTTTATTCTCTCTGACCAGATCTTTGATATTTTTTTTGGTTGCTAATGTGAAGGCGGTGTTGGCAGAAGCAATAGAGAGAGGGTATTTTCTGATGTCTTCTGTCAACGAGGTCTTTGTGACAACTGACAAGGGGGATCTTCTGGTGACTGGGAGCTTCCTTGTTTGTTGTTGTATAATTCTATTGGTAGCCTTATCGAACCATATTTTCTTCAGATTGGCCACTTTCCTGGCCTTGGAGGGAGTGTACAGTCCCAATCCAAGTTCGTTGATTAGGAGGTGCCCACCAGTGAGAGGAGATTCTACTGATGATCCTACGATGTATGTATCTATGGGTGAAGCATTGTTATTTAATGCTTCTTCATCATGTTTTGTTTTCTCCTCCTCGAAAACTTTTGTAGTTGCCTCATCTTCTACTCTTTTCTCTGCTACCGCTCTTGCTTCTTCTTCTGTCGTTGCTTTCGCTTCAACTATAACAACTTCCTCTTCTTTCTTCTTCTGCTTGACCATTTCCTACTTTTTCTTTATTTCTTTGTCATTTGGACACAACTACTTCTACATATGCTCTTTGTTTTCTTTGTTCTTCTTCCTCAACTTATTTTCTCCTTTTCTTCTCCTCTGCTTCAACAAATTTTGTTTTTCTTTCTTCTTCCGCTGCTGCTACTGATTACGAAGTTGAAGCTGTAGTCATGGCTGTCATTGCTGCCACTTCTTCTTCAACTATCCTCTATTCCTCCTCTTGAGCTTTCTTCTCATCTAATATTATTCCTAGCGGGTTCCCCTTCCGTCTGAAAATGACCTCGTGGTAGGTTCAGGCACGATAGTGAATCTCCTCTTCTTCTCACTCGTCTAATGTGTATTCCCATCGGTGCTCATGCTTAGGCAATGCTTCTTAAGAACGTCTAAAGGATTGTGCCTCCATAATCTTTCTTCCTCGAAGCGAAAGGATATCAATGTGTCTACTTTTTCTTGAGCTTGCTTGACATATTCAAATGAATACGATTTGACTCACAATGGAAAAGGAGTTCAGATGAACTTCTTGTTCCTGTAAAGCAACGCACCAAATATGTGAATTATGTGTTGAAATGTTGTTCAATACTGAGAGGGGGTTTGAATCAGTATTTCTTCTTATAAAAGAATGCACATAACTCTGAATTTTAAATGTAACAATCATAAAAATTATATTTGATTTACAAGTTACAGTTTGTAAGAGACACCAATCTCTCTTCTTTTGAGAACCAACTCAAGGAGACACCAATCCCTTGTTTTCCAAGCACCAACTTGAGGAAGCACCAAATTCCTATAGATCAGGATCTAATTTGTAGAGGAATCCAATCCTCTTGTTTTCAAGCACCAACTTGAGGAAGCTGCAACTTCCCGTTTCAGGATTTAACCTGTAGAGGAATCCAATCCTTCATTTCTCCTCCCTTCCACCCTCACTTCATTTGAATGTTTCAGGCTCTTCCTTGGACTTTGTCTATATTTTAGATCTTCTGAAATATACCACACATAAACCTTCCTTTCACCATACCTTTTCTGTTTATATAGTATTTCAATAGGTATGAAATTGAACCAATGTGTCCTTTTAACAATGAACCATTGCACCTTTTCATTTATTGAAAAATAATGCTATTTTAATAACATATTGGTTCCTTTATTATTATCTTTAAGTAATTGGGTGACCTTGATTCCTATTCAATATATTTTTAATATGAATTAAGTTAAGAACCATATTCTCAATTGGCACTGGTAAGCTGAGCACTTTTCACGGAATATTTGCCTTTCAACAGTATCAAATTTCGATCTTTTAATTAGCTTTTAAGTGTATTTCCTATTTTGAAATGGACAGATGATAAATTCATGGCCCTCCTTTCTCAAAACACCACAACGTTGTGACCAACAACTAACTAAATAGAGCTCAGGGCATGTTCTATCGTTTATCCTAATGACTCTTCTTTAATTCATCAAGTCTTCGATAAGAATGAGGGCTAGGTTCGTAGTCTATTTAAAGGGCGTGGAGTTTTAATAACTAAGACCCTAAGACTTACCTCTTTTACATATGACCAAGAAGTCAGACTGTAGGTTTATGCACAAGTGCTAATTCAACTTTTAGTGCCTAGTCTCCATATACAAGAACTTGTCCACCATATGACCCAAAGTCATGACCGGGGGTTGCTTTTCGTGATTTCAAAAGGTGGCTTTCTAATCCATTGGTGGAAACACAGTCAAATAGTTTGATGACACGTAGCACCTTGGTGACCCACTAGAGTTACTTTTCGAAAATTCAATTCGTGACATATATTTAATTTCTGTTGTAGATAGTGATATGGAGGGTTGTTTTTTACTTAGCCATGACACATGACATTTTTCTAGGAAGGGTGCACCTCCACTAGTGCTCTTTCTGTCATCAATAATTCCTATCCAATCTGCATTAGTATATGAAGTTAATGTGAAGTCTTCCATTTTTGGATACCATAATACAAAATCCAAGGTGCCTTTGAGATATCTAAAAATCCTTTTAATTGCCTTCATATGTGTCTCTTTAGGTGTAGATTGAAATATGGCCAATAATCCTACAACTTGCATGATGTCTGGTCTTTTTGTTGTTGCATATAATAAGATACCAATCATTGATCAATACATGGTTTGGTCTACTTCTAGTGATTCATCATCTCTTCTTAGTTTGCATCCTATATTCATAGGAGTGCTCATAGGTTTACAATTTTCCATTTGAAATTTATTCGACATTTCCTTAATGTATTTGGTCTGAGATATGGATATGCCTTTGTTTGATTGTGAAACTTGTAACCCTAGGAAGAATGTCATTTCAACAAGCATTGACATCTCAAATTCTTTTTGCATTTCTATAGAAAATTGTTTTCTTAGAGGATTTAGATTGCTTCCAAAGATGATATCATCCACATATACTACAACAATAATCATATTCTGATTTATCAATTTTAATGTAAAGATTGTTGTTAGTAGCTTCTCTTTTGTATCATTGTTGTTTTAGATGATTATCAAGTCTTGAAAACCATTCCCCGAGAGATTGTTTGAGACCATACAATGCTTTCTTTAATTTGCATACATAGTGTTTATTTTCTAATAACATAAATCCTTCAAGTTGTTCTATATAAAATTCTTCTTCTAGATTTCTATTTAAGAATTCTAATTTGATATATTTTGAAGTTCTTAAAGCATGCAAATGCCAAAAACATTATGATGGCTTCTAATATGGCCACTGGGGAAAATGTTTCCTCAAATTCAATCCCTTCTACTTGTGCATGTCCTTTGCATACTAATACTTCTTTATTCCTTATAATTTGACCATATTCATTAACTTTATTTTTAAAAATCCATTTGGTCCCTACCACGTTTTTATCTTCTGGTCTTGGGACAAGTTCTCAGGTATGATTCTTCTCTATTTGATCAAGATCTTCATTCATGGCTTTGATCCAATCTTCATTTTTGCTGGCTTCTTCAAATGTTTTGGGTTCTGTTAGGGAGAACATTGCTTGTTCTGATTCATATGTTAGCCTTATTCTTGTTTTAACTCCAACACTTTTGTTGTCTATGATTTGACTTTCAGGATGATCTCTTTGTACTCTTCTTGATGGTGCTTTTGACTCTTGTCTTGGTGATGCTTCCTTTTCATTTTCTTCTTCACTTTGTGATTCTTCTTATTGCATTTCATTAGTTTCTTCTTCTTCATCATCATTTCTTCTTCTTTCATCAACTTGAGAATTATATTAAGGTTTGATTCTTCTTGATTTTAGATCATCCACTTTTTCATTTTCACTTTCCACGATTTTGTGCAATCTTAGATTGTAGCATCTGTAGGCATTTTTATTGGATTAGTAACTAAGAAATATACCATCATCTGATATGGAATCAAATTTTCCTAAATTATCATCATCTCATTTTATATAACATTTTCTCCTAAAGACTCTAAAGTGTTTGACTGATGCTTCTCTACCAAACCATAACTCATATGGTGTCTTGTCATGGTTAATCCTAAGTTGTGCTTTGTTAAGTATATATAATGTCGTATAAACTACTTCTCTCCAATATATGTTTGGGAGTTTGGATTCATTTAACATAGTTTTGGTTGCTTCTTGAACAATTCAACTTTTCCGTTCAGCAACTCCATTTTGTTGAGGAGTTCATGGTGCTGAAAAGTGTCTTTTAATTCTATGATCTTCACAAAACTCATTGAACTCATTTGAGGTAAAGTATCCTCCATTGTATGATCTTAGGCACTTGATTTTGACATTGTTCTCATTTTCAACATGTGCTTTTAAGACTTTAAATTTTTCTAATGCTTCTGATTTTTCTGTAAGAAAGGATACCCAAGTCATCATTGCATATTCATCAATGAATAAAATGAAGCAATGTTCACCTTGTATGATTTTAGTTCTTGTTGTTCCAAAGAGGTCAGTGTGAACAAGTTCTAGTGGTTTTGATGTAGAGTATTCTTTTGTCTTGAATCTTACTCTTGTTTGCTTTCCATGTTGGCAGTGCCTACAAATAGAGTTTAAAGGTTTTATAATCTTTGCAATGTTTTTCACAACTTTCTTCTTACTAACTTTTATCAAGTTGTCAAAGCTTATGTGCCCCATTCTTATGTGCCATAGCCAACTTTCATATGTTTAGTCCATGTAGCATTTTTCTTCTTCTTCAATGTTTTGTTAAGTTTTTATTGATGTTATTAGGTTATTTCCAAACTTCATGAGAATTCAATGCATTTCCAAAACAACAATATAAAGAGGATCACTGAAAGAAACACAATCACAAGGTACACAACATTTTATCCTGGGAAATCCTCATGGGGAAGAAAACCCAAAAAAACTTCCTCAATAATAGATTACTAGTATAATGCCAAGACTAAGACCAAGACCAAAACACCAAAGACAGACCAAGACCAATCATGCACCTCTCTTCTCCTTCGATAGACTTCTTCCTACAACTGCAATTGTCTTCAAGATATGTGCACTAGATGAGTGAGTGAGTGTGTTCAAATGAGACACCATCCTCACATATAAATACCAATTGTGATGTGGTGATTCATGAGAATCTTTCTTCAAACTCAACAGTGCACGCGTGGAGGCAAACAAATGACATCTCAGAAATGATATAATTTTAAATCGAGCATTAATTTCAGAATTTAAATCGG
The DNA here is from genome assembly GCA_010110895.2 of Picea sitchensis. Taxonomy (NCBI): domain Eukaryota; kingdom Viridiplantae; phylum Streptophyta; class Pinopsida; order Pinales; family Pinaceae; genus Picea; species Picea sitchensis. The sequence continues at coordinate 51,138 of SNQJ01S0042946.1, read as the reverse complement.
TTGTTGGGATATTTTTGTAACAACATTTTAAAAATGTAACTTGTTTGTAAAGTCTTGAAAGACTATAAGAAATTGCAGATATGGAGTGTCGACTCTATCTGGAAATAACTAGTAGTTATTGTAATAGGACCGAGTAGGTAATAGCTTTGAATTTGAAATGATAGATTTCAGAATAGGAAGAGAGAGCTCGTAGAGCCGGTCCTTATATATTTTTTCAGTATTACATTGTAATATGGAGAATGTAAGAAACAAAATAGGGAGAAGAGTAAGAGTAGCATAAACAGTATGTAATTTTCTTTTCATGAATGAATAGAGCAGACAGAAATTGCCCCAAATAATTGGACCGAGTTCATTTTATGTGTGATTGAATGAATGTTATTCTGGGTGTATGATTGTTACAGTTCATTTTCATGTATTAGTGGTTGAGAAATTAACTGTATGAGTTCATGAAAAAGCTGGTTGAGTTTCAATTGTTTCTCTCCTGATACTTGTATGCAAGGTGTCCATATCGAATGCAATGTGTGTTTCGACTGAGTTTAGGATTGACTAAGAGAGAAGATCAGAGAGAGAATAAGAGAAACTCAGACCAAGTGCAAGGTGTGCATAACATCAAGGAGCCAACAAGCTTGAAAGAACCAACGCAAAAGAACGCCAGGTGGGCGAGAAGGTTTTCTTTGCAAGGAAACCCTTCGAACTGAGTTATTTGAAATCCCTAGAATGCAAGGTGTGCGTGGGAGATCAAAATCCTTTCAAGGATAAAAGATCAGAAGGGATAACACTTTGTCTCAAGTGTTGACGAGATCCAGGGATCAGACTCGCAGAAGGAGTGGAGACTTGAAATCTACGAACTCTAAGAATTTTTCTAAGTCTGAGAGAAGACAAAAGTGCGGGAGGGAATATTGAGAATTGATCCTAACCATTGATTCAAAAGGGATCTAGATCGTTGATTGTCCAGGAAGAATTTCGACGTTTCGTGGATTGGGAGAACAAAGGAGAGAGTCTTTCAACTCCTTGATACGTGAAATCACAACTAAATCCAGGATGTCGATTGAGAGTGGTCACAGTTTCATGGTTTTGGTCATTGGGAAAACGGGAGTGAAGACTTCCCCAAAAACTGCGAAAGGAAAATCATCGATTTAATCTTGGCCGTTGATTTGTGGAGGATTTGGATCATAGATTGGTCATCAAATATTCGGGAATTGGGAGTGTGGAGGAAACAACTATCTGAAAATATCGATACGCAAGATATGGACACAATCAATACCATTGATCGAAGAAGGATCTAAGCCGTCGGATCTGAAGCATCAAAATTTCGGGAGTCGGGAGAACATAGGTGATTCGCATCGGGAATTCCCAATACGCAAAATTACAACGCGCTCAGAAGAGTTGACCCCAGGTCATAGAGAAGGGTAATATATATGGAGGATAAAGGAGGAACTAGCATGCGCTAGGTCCTTTTTAGGATTTCAGGACCCGAGAGTTCGAAGGAAGGAGACTCGGGGTAATGCAAAGTCCTGACACGCGAAATCGCGACACGCCTTTTGTGTAGGAGTGTGATCATAGCCCGTGGTCATGTGGAGGTGAAGTTCGCGCTTACTTCTTAGTTGCGTAGGTGGATTTTCATAAAGGACATGCGGATAGTTTGTGAGGGTTGTTTCAGCGTGAAGGAAAAGATGATCCAGTGACCGGGAGGTCGACAGACCCTGCCGAGGTAGGGGGGCTGCATCAGGTGGTATTAAAGCCTAATTTAAATTTGTTTGAAAACAACATACAAAGGAGAAAGGAGGAAAGTTGGTATCCTTTTGGGTATCAAGGAAAATTGATTTCTGTTTGTAGGTGACACAGTGAAATCATGCCACCTAGAAGGTGCAAAGAAAATGCAAAGATGGAAGAAGAAATGAGGTGACTTCGAATGAGATTGGATGCCATGGAGACAACACAGAGAAGATCACCAGACAATGGTGATATCAGTGAAGCTGAGAGCAAAGAAGAAGCAAATTTTGAAGAAAATGTAGCATAGGATGCTGCACAAGCTCGCTTGATAATAGCTGTTTCAAAGATAGGGGCTAGAACAAGAATAGAGGTACCTATGTATGAAGGCAATTTGGAAGTTGAAGAATTTTCATATTGGGTACGTGCTATGGAAAAATAATTTGATTACGAAGATATCGAAGAAGACAATATGGTGAAGCATGTAGTGATAAGACTGAAAGGTCATGCAGCGTTATGGTGGGATGAAGTGCAAGCCAAACTTAAAAGTAATGGTAAGCAAAAAATTAAAAGATGGGATAGGATGGTAGCTAAGATGAAAGCCAAATTTATCCCAAAGGATTACCAAATCAATCTTTACAGAAGATTGCAGAACCTAAAATAGAGAGGTTTATCAGTGAAGGAGTACATTGAAGAATTTTACTGACTGAACATCAGGGTTGGACAGAAAGAGAATGAAGATGATAGGACAACAAGATATATGAATGGGTTGAGATATGGGATACAAGAGGAGATCAACATGATGTCTATCAGTAAATTCGAGGATGCCTATCAAGAAGCCTTGAAAGATGAAGAAAAATTGGCCAGGAGGAAAAGCCAACGAAGCAGAGGTGGAAATTCAAATAGAGGCAAGGGAACTAGTAGGGATAAGTTCCATAAGTCGAAGCCTGAAGCTAACAAACAACATAGTCACCATGAGAAGGGTGGAAGTTCTAAAGAAGGAAAAAATGGAGGAAGATATTCTTTTTCTAGAGGAAGAGGAAGAGGAAGAGGAAAATCCAGAGGGGGCGTAGTTAAATGCTATAGCTTTGGAAAAGAAGGACACAAATATTGGGAATGTCTCGATAGAAAAAGAGAAGAAAGCGGAGAAACACACATTGTTGAAGCATAGAAGCATGTGGAAGCAGAAGCAGTAGAAGGAGGAAGAAACCTCATGATGAGGAAATTTCTTCTCAAACCTAAAAGGGAACCAGAGGAACCAGTTTAGTGAATAAGCTTGTTCAGAACTGCTTGCAAATCGAAAGACATAGTTTGCAAAGTAATCATAGACAGTGGGAGCACTGACAATCTAGTATCCACAAATATGGTGGAGAAGCTAGAATTGAATACAACTACACATCCACAACCATACAAGTTATCGTGGTTACAGAAAGGACATCAAATCATGGTAAGTCAACAATTCCAAGTTGAATTTAAAATAGGAGGTTACAAAGATGAAATACTATGTGATGCAGTTCCTATGGATTTTTGTCATATTTTATTGGGGAGGCCGTGGAAGTATGACCGAAAGGTTATGCATGATGGAAGAAAGAATACCTATACCCTAGAAAAGAATGGTAGAACACATATGTTGCTACCCATAGAAGACAAAGAGAAAAAGAGATAAGATAGTTCAAGCATACTTCTCATGAGTGGGAAGGAGCTCTTAAAAGAAGTCAAGGAGGAGAAAGAAATGCAGTTTTCTATGGTGAGGAAGCCTAGAGTTATCCTTACAAATAATTCTATAGAATATTTTCCTATAGAAATCCAGGAGTTGTTAGAAAACTTTGCTGATATAGTCGTGGATGAGTTACCACACTCATTGCCACCCATTAGGAGTATAATCCATCTTATTGACCTTATTCCAGGATGTAGTTTACCAAACAAAGAAGCTTATAGGTTGATAGATATAGAGAATGAGGAATTCAAAAATCAAGTCCAGGAGTTGTTGGATAAAGGGTTAGTTAGGGAAATCCTAAGCCCATGTGCAGTACCGACTGTATTAAGTCCAAAGAAAGATGGAGGATGGAGGATGTGTACATATCCCCGAGCCATAAACAAGATAACCATTAGATACATATTTCCTTTATCGAGGATGGATGATTTGATGGACTCTTTGAGTGGAACAATCTTTTTTTCAAAGATATACTTGAAAAGCGGATATCATCAAATAAGAATGAGAGAGGGAGATGAATGGAAAACAACATTCAAGACAAACAAAGGATTGTTTGAATGGTTGGTCATGCTGTTTGGGTTGAAAATTCACTAAGAACACTTATGAGGTTAATGGACAAAGTGTTGAAAGACTTCATAGGAAAATTTGTCATAGTATATCTGGATGACATACTAATATTCAGTAAGACAAAGGAAGAACACCTAAGACATTTGACATTAGTGATGCAAAGATTGCAACAAGAGAAACTGCTGATAAATCTGAAGAAGAGTTCTTTTATGAAGAAGGAGCTCATATATTTGGGTTTCGTAATATCTTCAAATGAATTGAATATGGACCCAGAAAAAGTGAGAGCAATCAGATAATGGTCGTCGCCAAACAACATATTTGAGGTAAGAAGTTTTCATGGGTTAGCGAGTTTTTATAGAAAATTCATCAGGAATTTCAGTGGCATATGCACACCCATGTTGGACATTGTGAAGAAGAATCACAAGTCCTTCAATTGGAAAAAGAAAGCTGAATTTTTTTTCAAAGTGTTGAAAGAGAAGATCATAGAGCAGCCAATTCTGGTCTTACTAGATTTTGGAAAAACATTTCAGGTGAGATGTGACACAAGTGCATTAGATATTGGAGCAGTCTTGAGCCAGGACAATAAGCCAATTGCTTATTTCAGTGAGAAACTGAATGAAGCCAAGAAAAAGTATTCCACGTATGAAAAATAATTTTATGCGGTGATTCAAGCTTTGAAAAAATGGAGGCATTATCTAATTCCTAAAGAATTTGTCTTGTATAGTGATAATCATGCTTTGCAATTTATTACTAGGCAAGAAAAGTTGAATCAGAAACATGCAAAATGGGTAGAATTTATGTAGAATTTTACTTTTGTTATTAAACACATTGTTGGAACTGCTAACAAAGTCACAGATGCTTTGAGCAGGAGGAGTTTGGTTGTACAGGAATTCCAGGTGGAGATCTTGGGGTTCGAACACCTCAAGGAGATGTATAAAGAAGATGCAGATTTCAGAGAAGCTTACGAGGCATGCAAGAATCCTTTATTGGGAGATAGAAGCCCATGGAATGAATATTTGATTCAGGATGGATTACTGTTCAAAGGAAGACAATTATGCATTCTGAAGTTCTTAATGAGAGACAAACTACTGAAATAAAAACACAGTGGAGGTTTCGCTAGACACTTTGGTCACGATAAGAAATTTGCACAACCGAGTAATTCATATTATTAGCCGAGCATGAGAGCAGAAGTGAAGAAGTTTGTGAAAAAATGCAGAATTTGTCAGTATGTAAAAGGAAGACAACAAAACATTGGTTTGTATCAACCATTACCAATTACATAGAGTTTGTGGGACGCAATCAGTATGGATTTTTTTCTTGGGATTTCCTAGAACTCAAAAAGGGAGCGATTCCATATTTGTTATGGTAGACAAATTTTCAAAAATGGAACATTTCATACTATGCCGGAAGACAAGTGATGCCACACACATTGCCAATTTGTTTTTTAGAGAAGTAATAAGACTACATGGATTGTCGAGAAGCATAGTTTCAGACAGGGACACCAAATTTGTAGGACACTTTTGGAGGATTCTATGGAAGAGACTGGGGAAAAAACTATCCTTTAGTTCATCATATCACACTCATATAGATGGGAAGACTGAAGTAGTAAACAAGAGTCTTGGAAACTTATTGAGAAGTTTAGTCACTAAGCGAGGTCGACAATTGGATCAAATTCCGGCACAAGAAGAATTTGTATTCAACAATTCAGTGAACAGGATCAAAGGAAAAAGTCCATTTGAAATTGTGTACGGTATACAACCAAGAGGGATTACAGAGTTGAGAGATTTGAGTCAAGATGAGTTCAGAAGTGCTGGAGCAGATGATTTTGCAATAGAAATGCAGAAACTCCCTGACAAAGTCAGAGAGAAGCTACATAACAACAGCCAAAAATATAAGAGTAGAATTGATCAAAAGAGAAGAGAAGTTCAATTCGAAGTTGGAGATGAAGTTTTAGTTCATTTGAGAAAAGAGAGATTTGCAAGGGGAACATACAACAAGTTAAATATGAAAAAGATTGGACCATGCAGGATTCTCAGAAAATTCGCAGCCAATGCTTATGAGATTGAGTTGCCAGATAATGTTAGCATATCGCTGATATTCAATGTTGTAGACCTGTATCCTTACAAGAGACATGAAACAGGAGAATCATATGATCAAAAAGAAATTCAGTGGGAAGAGAAATTACCCACAACAGAAAAACCTCAGATGGAGAAAATCATTGAACAAAGGGATGGAAAGAAAATGAGGAGGAAGACACATCCTAAGTACTTATTGAAGTGGAAAGATCATCCAATGGAAGATGCAAGTTGGGTCACAGAACCTGATATTTTGAAGCATGGAAAGACAGTGCAGGAGCTCATGGACAGGAGTACATTAATTTTTTTAACCAAAGGAGTATGATGCAGGAGCATCACCTTCAAAGTCAACAACGCACACGTGGAGACAAACAAATGACATCTCAACAATGACATAATTTCAAATCGAACATTATTTTCAGAATTTTTGTAAGAGCATTTTAAAAATGTAACTTGCCTGTAAAGTCTTGAAGGATCGTAAGAAATTGCAGATATGGAGTGTTGACTCTATTTGGCAATAACTAGTAGTTATTGTAATAGGACCGAGTAGGTAATAGCTTTGAATTTGAAATGATAGATTTCAAAATAGGACGAGAGAGATCGTAGAGTTGGTCCTTAGATAGTTTTTCAGTATTACATTGTAATATGGAGAATGTGAGAAACAAAATAGGGAGAAGAGTAGAGCAGAGTAAGAGTAGTGGAAACACTCTGTAATTTGATTTTCATGAATGAATAGAGCAGACAAAAGTTTTCCCAAATACTTGGACCGAGTTCATTTTATGTGCGATTGAATGAATGTTATTCTAGGTGTATGATTGTTACATTTCATTTTCATTTATAAGTGGTTGAGAAATTAACTGTATGAGTTCGTGAAAAAGTTGGTTGAGTTTCAATTGTTTCTCTCCTAATACTTGTATGCAAGGTGTGCATATCAAATGAAAGGTGTGCGTCAACTAAGTTTAGGATTGAATTAGAGAGAAGAACATAGAGAGAATCAGATAAACTCGGACCAGGTGCAAGGTGTGCATAGTGTCAAGAAGCCAACAAGCTTCAAAGCGCCAACGCGGAAGAACGCCAGGCAGGAGATAAGGTTTTGTTTGCAAGGAAACCCTTCGAAGTGAGTTATTTGAAATCCCTATAACACAAGGTGTGCGTGAGAGATCAGAATCCTTTCAAGGATAGAAGATCAAAAGGGATAACACTTTGTCGCAAGTGTTGATGATATCCAGGGATCAGACTCACAGAAGGAGTGGAGAGTTTAAATATACAAACTCTGAGAAATTTTCTAAGTCTGAGAGAAGACGGAAGCGCGGGAGGGAATATTGGGAATTGATCCTAACCGTTGATTCAAAAGGGATCTGTACCGTTGATTGTTTAGGAAGAATTTCTGTGTTTTGTGGATCGGGAGAACAGAGGAGAGAGTCTGTCAACTCCCTGATACGTGAAATCACGACTGAATCCAGGCCGTCAATTCAGAGTGGTCACAATTTCGTGGTTTTGGTCATTGGGAAAATGGGAGTGAAGACTTCCCCAAAAATCGCGAAAGGAAAATCGTTGATTTAATCTTGGCCGTTGATTTGTGGAGGATCTGGACTGTAGATTGGCCATCATATATTCGGGTTATAGCAAAGGGTCATATAGATGGAGGATAAGGGAGGAGCTAGCATGAACTAGGTCCTTGTCGGGATTTTGGGACCCGAGAGTTCGAAGGAAGGAGAGTCAGGGTAACGCAAAGTCCCGACATGTGAAATCGCGATGCACCTTTTGTGTAGGCGTGCGATCACAGCCTATGGTCGTGTGGAGGTGAAGCTCGCACTTAGTGCTTAGTTGCGTAGATGGATTTTCATAAAGGACCTGTGGATAGTTTGTGAGGGTTGTTTCAGCCCGAAGGAAAAGACGATCCAGTGACCGGGAGGTCGACAGACCCTGCCGAGGTAGGGGTGTTGCATCATGTGGCACTAGGGTTGTGACTCTTCACTTGGTGGATCCAACTTCTCCTTGAAGTGGATAAAACCACTTTACAATTACTAGAGGCCAACTTTACAAATACCACCATACAAATACATGTTGACCAATCCAAAAAAGGGGATTTGATCTTATACAAGACCCGACTTGATCAATCCACAAAAGGGGATTCTATCTATACAATAATGACTCAAATATAAGTAGAATATTCTTCGAAGTTAAAATAATTAAACACTCCCTCTTAACGAGAAGGGTGTTCTATTGGCACAACTCAATACAACAACATCAAGAGAAGAAGAGGGAAACATCATCATCAACATCTGGAACATTGATTGACACATTTATAAATCATCGAAATTTTTTCTCATCATCAATATCATCATCATTTGCAGCATGGAGCTAGAGTAACATCATCATCATCATCAACATGAATCTGGAACATCAATATCAACAACATGGAGCTGGAACAACATCATCAACATCACAAAGTTGGAACATCAACATCTATATGTGGAAATAGAATGATGTAGGTGCATCAACAACAACATTTGTGGTACTTTGACAGACCGTCCTTACCATACCTTCAAGATATTCCCAAGAATCATAATATTCCCTAGGATATAAAATACTAACTGAGATACCACTACCGACCACCGCTGGCATATACATGCACGAGTACTCTGACATACCATCCTTACCAGACCTTCAAGATCTATCCAGGGATGATCAGTCCCCTAGGATATAAGACCCTAACTAAGCTACTCGATGTTGGTCATGATACCATATTATCATCAACATCGCTCCCCCTTTCGAGGGATGTCCTTTCAGACAACGCCACTCAAACTTCACATGAGACAGAGGCTTAGTCAACACATTTGCAACCTGCTCATTTTTGCCAACATATTGGAGCTTTACAGATCCCATTTGCACCATGTCACGAATGTAGTGGTACTAGATCTCTATGTACTTCGACTTATCATGGAACATTGTGCTCTCTTTCATCTTTATACAACTTGGTTATCAAATAATATCACGGTAGCATCCATCTCCAGGTTGAACAGGCCTGTCAACAACTTGCAAAGCTATATGGCTTCACAATTGGTGGAACATGATGCAATGTACTACACTTCTGCTGTGCTGAGAGAAATACTGGATTGCTTCCTGCTTTTCCATGAAGTCATGGCTAACTCCAAACTGAAACAACATCCCAAAGTTCTCTTTCTATCTAAAGCACTTCCAACCCAATTTGAATCAATATAACCATACAGTCTAAAGTCATGATCTCCAATATAATAGAGACCATAATCCAATGTACACTTAAGGTATCTCATCACATGATTTGCATCTATAAGGTGAACACATTTGGGATCCACCAGATATTGACTCAATATGTTCACAACAAAGAATATATCTCGCATGGTATTCATCAGATACATCAACAAAGAAATAATATGTTTGTATAGAGTAGCATCAACTAACTCTAATGAAGTATCAACCATGAGCTTCAATTTTATCTCCATGGGTGTGGCCATGGCTTTACATTCCAACATGTCAAAAATTTTCAGTATTTCAACTGCATAATTCCCTTGGTTAAGGGAGATCTTCTTTGGGCTCTGCCAAACTTCAAGACCTAAGAAATAATGCATCATGCCTAGGTCTTTCATCTCAAATTCTGCAATGAGCTTATTTTTGCAATCTGTGATGAGATTTTCTTCTCTTGTCAAGAATAAATCATCCATATATAGTAGCAATACAACTGGCTTATCATTCATAACCTTGAAGTAAATATTAGACTCAAATTTACACTTGGTAAATCCCAAGCTCATCGAGAAACTGTCAATCACTACTGCATTTGGGTCAAATTCCGACGGCGCGTTCGACGCAATTGCCACTTTCTATTGTCGGAAGACCGACAAACCTCGAACCCCCTCAAACGTCGTTTCACATGACGTCGTTTTTCCGACGACCTAGTTTTCGTCTGTATTGCGATGTTTCAAATGTGGCAAGAGAGACGTTGAAAACGTGGCAAGACCGATGTTTCAAATGTGGCAAGACCGACGTTTCAAACATGGCAAGTGAGACATTGCAAACGTGGCAAGTGAGACATTTCAGATGTGGCAAGAGAGACGCTTCAAAGGTGGCAATACTGACATTTCAAACATGGCAAGTGAGACGT
>SNQJ01S0042946.1:3004-40921 GCA_010110895.2 Picea sitchensis | reverse complement strand
TTCTCTTTTGCATTGGTCCTTGATTCTTCTTGAGTAAAACAAGTCCAAAGTTCTTCAAAGGTTGGATACTCCTTTCTTGTGTTCATGCTTGCGGCAAATGCATCCCACGTCTTGGGAATACCACTGAGTACTATGTTTACCAATTCCTTCTCTGAAATGATTTCTTCAATATCTTGTAGTTGATCTATTAACTGAGATATTCTCACAAATTATGATGTTATGTTGTCATCATCATTCATCTTCATGTCACAGAGCTCATTCTTCAGACTCATTATTTGTCCAATGTTTCTAACTAAGAAGAGGTTTCTTAGGGCATCGTACATCTTCTTTGATGAGTCAATATGGGAGATGTAGGGTATCAAGTGGTATTTTATGGATTCCACTATGATACTCATGGCATTGATGTCATCATCTTTGAACTTCTCCATAACTGCAACGTTCTGTGGTTCCTTCTCTTTTCCTTCTTCAAAATCTGGTTCCACGATATTTCCTTTCACGATATCCAACACTTTATTCTTGGATCCATCTAACTTGTTCTCTGACTTCATAGAATAAGTCATGGCTTCTTTGACTTGGTCAAACCCTAGATTTTACCACAAACTCAAACTTGACATCTTGTCTTGATGAGAGTAACAGAAGATGTGTTAGGCTAGGGCACACTGATCTGTCCAAAGATTAGGTCAATCCCTTCACTTAAGGTGCCTCAACGAGAGGATTAGGGTTTCTGCAACTGCACCTGCTAGTAACCCTAGAAACAGTGCTTTGGTGATTGCTCCTACTAGAAACCCTAGCGGAATTTCTTCAACAAGCTTAATATCCTTCTGGCTATGTTTCCTTCCAGCGATTAGACTGAATGAAGGAGGTGTGGGCTCATAACCTGTTGGAATATAAGTGGATGTGCTCATTTTACCATTGACAATATATCTATTGTCACCCAACCATAAGCTGAAGCCACCCTCTGAGCACCTTAACCTTGATAGAGAATCACTCCAAAAGAAAACCCTAGGTTATATAGCCAAACAAGGGGTAGCGTTCCTTTCCCCAAGGATAGAACACCAACAAGAGATGATCAGATAGTCCAAACCCTAGCCAAGATATCGTCTAAGCATAATTGCTAGCTGAAGCAACTGCAACGACAACTCTCCTCCAAACCTACGTAGAAACTGGACAACTGCAGTGCGCACAAGTACTGCTCTACAATTCTAAGATTGCCTGTCAGAATGAGAATTGGCCTCCTATATTTATATTAATTCTGGCTAACTACCTGGGCCGACTTCTCATTCTGGGTATCTGTTTGTTCAGTATATATTATTATTTCAGGTCGACTTCTTCTCTTAGAGGCTAATAACCTAATATAAATTATCTTCTTGAGCCGAAAATTCTTCTAGGGTTATTAGCCAACTCATTAGGGTTTCTTCTTGCTTCCTGGAGTATTCTATCCTCTTCGGGTTTACACATGGAGGTAAATACCTCCCGCAGCTACCATAATATCAACACCGGTAGCATCAACATAGTCGTATAGACTATCTCATGACTAGATCATGAGCACCATCATCACTATCAGTTTTGTTAGCTGCATCATCTCTTGAAACCATACTCCATCTGATTAATCAGACATGATGTTGGATAAGTCACTCACTCCACATAGTGACACAAGATCCATTCTTCTAATCCAGACATATGTCCTAGAAGAATAAATGTTCTGAACCATTTTCCATTTGGGAAATCTCTATCCATTGATCATCCATCTAGATGATAATCATTTCCAACACTACTAATAGTTTTCAAGGCGATCAGAACAATGTAATTCAATAGAACACAATTGTGTCTATCCATAGTAGCACACAACTACAATCCATTGGTACACGGCCACACCAAGTAGCATACAGATACTTGATCAGTGACATAAAGTTACAATCAGTGGAACACATCCACTACAGTAGTATACATCTATTGTTTGGAGACATACAGACTCCATAACAATCATATCATCAACTTGCATAGAAAACATTGTTATGATATATAAACTAAATCATCTAGGCCATTCTTCCAGTCACATCTGTAAGATCTGGAAGAGCATCTTCCCTAAGAAGGTAAAACATTAATGATGAGATATTTGCACTATTCTTCTCAAGCAAGGAAGAATAATTGTCCTAATTTCGAAGCCTGGACCATTCACCTATCTGGGCCATTCACCTATCTGGGTCATTCCTCTGGCACTAAACAAAGTGCAACCTGGAGAGAATGAATCTGCCCTAGGGAATGCCTGTCCCTGATTGTTGAACCTAGACCATTCACTAACTTGGGCCATTCCTTTGGTACTAAACAAAGTGAAACCTGGAGAGAATGAGTCTACCCTAGGGAATGACTTTCCAGACCATTTCCTAAGGAAATGGCTGTCCTGCACCAACCTCCAAAACGGACCATTCTTCGAAACTGCTCACAACTATGAGCTTCGAAAGAATGACTATCCGGCGAGGCGGACCAGTCTTCTTGACCACTACTGAGAGTGACCGTGAAGAAGAGAGACTGTCCTAGACCATTCTCCATGTTAACCACAAGGAGAATCGTTGTTTATGTTACATCAGTAATCCATCGAACCATTTTCATTACGAAAATGACCGTTCGATCTGGACCATTTTCCGAACTGGAAAATGCTTGTCTGTCAAAAATCTCAAACCGCTTTCCGAACTGGAAAGGAACTGCTCATCCTGGACCATTTTTCGAACTAAAAAATGATTGACCATAAATCAATAACACATCAGTTCTCCCTCCCAACCTGGGAGTCATCTCTTCCTCTTTCAATAAGGAAGTCGTCTCCACGAGCTCCAGGTTGAGTACACAAAATCTTTTATCTTGGACAGAGGCTTTACCAAAATTTATGCTTATCTTCTCATCTATGGAGATATATATTTGAGAACCACTTTTTTTTTTCTGGACTTCATCATGGAGAGTGTAATGCTTGATCTCAATGTACTTCGGTCTTTCTGGAACACTGGTATTCTCTGAAGGCTTCATATAGCTTTGATCATTATAGTATATAATTCTTGGATTCATCTTTTGTTTCCTGCTAGCTCATAACATCGTGGCAAGGGTCAAACTGAAACATATCCAAGTGGTACTTCTTCTGCCATCATGAGAGCTTTTTCATGGATTGACAATCCATCATCCTTGAGTTCTGAGTAACCAGATTGATACAGTATCTTTGTTATAGAAGGTTTTTCACCACGCTTATGTTGTGCATTGGAGGTTATCCACCAAGTTGTCTTCTTCCATCTATATACAAAGGTATCTTCCTGGTAAAGCCTTGAGGTTGTTCCACATACGTTCTTTGTTCAATTATTCTGGAGAACAATCTTTTCATTCATCTGATGTAAACTTCAACCCATGGATATTGTGGATGATATAATGACTCATGTAGAGGTATGTCTGGTTTACTGGAACAAACAATCATCATAGTCTTCTCCCTCCATTTGGGAGAATCTCTAGTTCTGGATCTCGCAATGCTTTATTTCATAATTCTTCCATACACTATTCTTCATCACAAATTTTAGTTCCTCTGCTTGATTGCTTTTAGCGAGTTCAGGTTAGGCTAGTAGTCTTGTGATTCTCAATACAATGACTGGTTGTTCTGTATTTTCTTTCTCTTTTGGAATATTCATGTTCTTCCTTATGATTTTCTTTAGCTCTTAGATCCATGGAGTTTTCTATAGATTCCATGCCTTGAAGATTCCAACTTATTCATTTCATCATAGGATCATGGATGTGGATGGACAACTAGGGATACTTTAAGGCTTCTTTTTGAAGAAGACTTCTTCTAAAGTCAAACTAAAGACGTACTTCTTTTCATGGTTGCTACCATGGATATATACTCCATCATATTCAATGGATCATAGGATTATATCCATCCTAATCCTTTCTTCATGTATGAATGCATGCTCTTCTTTTGGAAATATATAATCGACTCCCTCCATCTAACAGATTCCACACTTTCGTCTGCATCCTTTATTGCCTTTTGTAAAGTGTCACAAGTCTTTTTCCAATTTCCTCTTGATTGTTGACTTCTTTATGTATTTACTTATTCTAGGTTTCTTCAAGATTGATTCTGATTCCGGCTTATCTTGCAGCTGTTACTTATGTAATAGATTCCACATGAATTGTTACCAGTGGTTGTTGATGTACTTCATCCTTTCATGTGTATTATATTTTATTGTGATAGCAATCCTTATCTTGTTGTTCTTCCATAGGTATAGATTTTTCTTTGAACATCTTATAGATATGCAAAATATGTACAGAAACTATGTAAACATGGTATGTACAAGAACTATGAAGAGTATTGTTACCTTGTCTTAGAAGAAGAAATATGTTTCATCCTTCTTAGTCTTCCTTGAGGGTTTCCTTTCTTCGGAAACTGATGCTTCATGTATCTCCTTCCTTTTCTTTAGCTCGAGACAATGATTCTTGTAGTGACCATACTTTTGACAGTTGAAGCATTGTATTTATGACATATGTTTCTCTTGATTTGACTTCTTCCTTGAACCAAACTTCCTTTTGTTCCTGGAATACTTGAATCTTGTTGTGAAGGATTGATCATCATATTTCTTTTGGGGTTTCTCTTTTGAGCTAATCCTTGATTCTTCTTGTGCACAACAAGTCCAAATTTCTTCAAATGTGCGATACTCCTTCCTTGTGTTCATGCTTGCAGAAAATGCATCCCATGTCTTGAGAAGAGTGTTGAGTACTATGTTTACCAATTCCTTTTATGAAATGATCTCTTCAATAGCTTGTACTTGATCTCTTAACTAAGGAATTCTCACAAAATATGATGTTATGTTGTCATCATCATTCATCTTCATGTCACGAAGCTCATTCTTTAGACTCATTACTTGTCCAATGTTTCTGACTGAGAAGAGGTTTGTCAGGGCATCATACATCTTCTTAGATGAGTCAAGATGGGATATGTAGGGTATCAAGTGGTATTTTATAGATTCCACTATGATACTCATGGAATTGATTTCATTGTCTTTGAACTTCTCCATAACTGCAACATTTTGCGGTTCCTTCTCTTTTCCTTCTTCAAACTCTAGTTCCACGATATTTCCTTTCATGATATCCAGCGCTTTATTATTGGCAAGGATGAGATCAATCCTTGTATTCCACGCTCTGAAGTTATAATCCCCATCTAACTTATTTTCTAACTTCATAGAGTAAGTCATGGTTTCTTTGACTTGGTCAACCCCAGATTTGACCAAAAACTCAAACTTGACGTCTTGGCTTGCTGAGAGCACCGGGAGATGTGCTAGGTTAGGGCACACTAGTCTATCTGAAAATTAGTTCAATCTCTTCACTTAAGGTGCCTCAACAATAGGATTAGAGTTTCTACAACTGCACCTACTAGTAACCCTAGCCGCAGTGATTTGGTGACTTCTCCTGCTAGAAACCCTAGTGACAATGCTTCAACGAGCTTAGTATCCTTATGGCTATGCTCCCTTCCAGTGGTTAGACTGAATGAAGGAGGTGTGGGCCCATAACCTGTTAGAATATAATGGATGTGCTCATTTAACCATAGATAATATCACTATTGTCACCCGACCATAGGCTGAAGCCACCCCCGAGCACCTTAACTTTGACAAAGAATCATTATGGAAGCAAACGCTAGGCTAGATAGCCAAACAAGATAGCGCACCTCTCTCCAAGAATAGTGAACCAAGAAAGAATAGAAAAAACTAATCAGAAAGTCCAAACCCAGAGAAAACCAAAACTATAGACTGGCGATAGAAACTTCTCCAGAACTTGTGCACAAAACTGCCCAATTGCAGTGCGCATAAGTGTGCTCTGCAGTTATGAGAATGCTTGCTTGAATGAAGATTGGCCTCCTATATTTATACTAAATTTGGTAGATTTCCTGGGCCGACTTCTCATTCTGGGTGCCAATTTACTTAGTATATAATATTTCTTTTAGACGACTTCTTCTCTTGGAGGATAATAACCTAATACAATTTATCCTCTTGAGCCAACTTTTCATATAGGGTTATTAGCCAACTAATTAGGGTTTCTTCTTTCTTCCCAGAATATTTTATTCTCGTCAAGTTTACACATGGAGGAAAATACCTCCCGAAACTACCATAATATCAACACCCTGAGGTAGAAAAACCCACACCGACACTACTGAGGGAACATCAACATCAAGATCAAAATCAAGGGTCCATTTGTTGAGGTACATTCCCCTGGAATCCATAATGTAGGGGCCATTTCTGAATATTAGATCCCAATCTTCCTTGAGCTCAAAGACAAAGGTGTAAAACCCTCGACGACAAAAGTAGTAGGAAAGATTTTCTTTAATCAGAGCCATCTAGTTTTCCTGAATCCATATATCCATGGAAAGGTGATATAGCCATAATCTAGTAAATTTACCAATTAGACCCCTTTCAACCAGGGCCAAAGATTTGAGACATGAAGCAACTACTAGGAGAGAAACTTTCGGAATCAAATCCAAGCACTTGAAAAAAATTTAGAGCTAAAACTTTGTTGTCACCTTTCCAAGAGAGATAATGAGAGCCTAGAAGGCAGCTTCAACAAAAGGGGGGAAGGTCCCCATCCTGAATCCAAGTCTAGGAGGGCCACCGACAAAAAGGTGTAGGGTCAATGGTGACTAGGGGTTTAGTGGCAAGGAATTGTTAGAACCTTTATAATGAGGTTAAGGTCTCTATGTGGTGAGAACATAAAAAGTTAATCTAAGTTATCTCAATGAAGGAATAAATCCCATCCATTGATCTAAATCAAGATCTAATGGCTAGGATATTTTGTCTAGCCTCACACAAATTGACCTAAGATTTAAAAGGGGAGAAACTCAATACACTTGAGAATAGAGATGAGAAAACTCAGATAGATGGGATTAGCATCATTTGATCTTGAGGGAAGTAGACAATACTCGTACAGGACTGTACGGTCAAATTCGTGAGGACTGGGTGCGACCAAGGGAGGTTCAATTAGACTCAATCGAACAATGGTTTAGGAAGAACGAGTTGTTGAAATATTGTAACTTCAAAGAATATTCTACCTAAGAAAGAATGTTGAATAATATTTTTATATTATATTTATTAATTAGGTCATATTGTGGCTTTGGAAAAGTCATATCTTTTGTTCCTTGACAATTAAATGTAAATTAAGAGGGTAAAGTGACAGGTCGTCCCAGACCTAATTATAGGCTAGAAAGACCATTATTTATAAGAGAGGTCAGTGCCTCATTTGGACATACTCACCAAACAACTCTACAGTGTGCAAGTCTTGGAGGAGAAATTGTTGCAACTAGGGGTGACGTCAAGGAGGGTTTGGTTTTATCTCTTGGTATTTCTTGGTTAAGTGGTGCGCTACTCTTCCTAGTGAAGGAGTAGAGGAGGATATTTTGTTTGGTCTTTGGTCTATCTATATTGAGGAAGTTTTTGTTGGGTTTTCTCCCCCATGAGGTTTCCTAGGATAATCTGTGTGTCTCTATTGTTTATGTGATTGCCTCTCTTTCAGTGATATTATTTATGTAGCTAATGTGCTAAAGGAGAAGAATTGTAACTGTTAATTTTATAAGTAAAACTTTAACACGAGTTAGGGCTAGTTTCTTTTGCCTAGAAAAGGGACGGATGTTCTCTTTATCCTCCAAAATAGTAAAGAGACAGCAGGTGTCAACTTGTATAGCAGGAATCTAGTCGTACAATAGAAGTCAAGCCATATAGTAAGAAATGAACCCTAGTTGTACAGTCAGCACATGATCTGTAAGACTTTCTTGTTAATATTAAATACAAAAATATAAATAAAATTATGGTGTAGTCTTGTGTTGAGTGGTTGTTTGCTTATTTAAATCTGTGTATTTTATTTTATAAAACTTTCACATGGTATCAAAGCTAGGTTAAATCAAACAACCCTCGACAAGAAAAGAATCCATACATTAAGCTAAAATGGTAGAGGATGTCTTCAAAACATGTCTTTCTTATACCCAAACAAGGGATGTTTGGTACATAGACAATGGAGCTTCCAGTCACATGACTAACCATAAACACTACTTCAGCAATTTGAGCAAAAGAGAATTTGGGTTCGTGATTTTTTTGGGTGATGATTATGCGTACCATCCAAAGGGAATAGGAACTATAAAGTTTGATAGGGAGTTAGGTAAACCTCTCTATATTTCATATTTTCTCTATATTCCTGGTTTAAAAAAGAATTGTGTCTCAATCTCAGTTTTAGAAGCCAAAGGTTATGAAGTATACTTCAAGGACCGAAGGCCTTACATTAAACCAAAAGACTTAGTTAAGGGATCTGAGAAGGTCATTGGAGTAAGGAAAGACAAGTTATATAAGATACAATTTGACTCATTATGCTCTCGCTAGCAGCAACGAAAGTAGAGACTTTTGCTGAAATATTGTAACTACAAAGAGTATTCTATTTATTATTGAGTTATTATTCATTAGATCAATCCCCTTTTGTGGATTGATCATGTCAGACATTGTAATTGACCAAATCCCCTTTTGTGGATTGGTCAAACCCTAAATATATTGTGCAAGTTAGGAAGTTGACCCCCAGGCTAATTAAAGTATTTTTAACCACTAATAAGACAATTCGACCCTGCCCAATGAAGAGACACCCTTCCAGCACATGCCAGTTTGTATAAATAAATGAATCCAGAGCCTCATTATCTCACTCACTCATTCACTCATCCAGTGTGTAAGTTTGGCTTTGCAGTTGGGAGAAGAAGGAAGAGAGAGGTTCATTGCTCAGTCTTGGATATTCTCTAGTGTTTTGGTTTATTTTCTTGGCATTGTATTATCTATCTATATTAAGGAAGTTTTTGTTGGGTTTTCTCCCCCATGAGGGTTTCCCAAGATAAATTTTGTGTATCTTGTGATTGTGTTTCTCTCAGTGATCCTATCTATGTTATGGTTATCTAGTAAATTAAAAAGAAACATAATAATAGCTTAAACCTTAACATGGTATCAGAGCTAAGTTGAAGAGAGCATGTTTCACTAGATAAGCAAAAACATCATTGTTGTCGTACAAGAAAATTAGGGTCTTCTATTGAAGAGGAATTTCAACCTAAAACTCATCAAGTAAGTGTGCCCTAGCCTAGAAAACTCTTTGGAAGCCTCAACACACTTTTTCAGTGGATAGAACTCCCAAAAAGTGAAACCCTAGTTTTCACTGGTACCAGAAAACCAAGAAACTAGAACCAGTACCAGAAGTACTAGTCCAGAATTCCGTTGGTCAAGTTTGAAGGGGAAAAGTTTGGATTTTCTAAAATCTAACTACACCAAGATACTCGCCTTAGCCAAGCACACCTCCTGGTAAGTTCAAAATTAAATTCTAAGAATTTTCAATTTTTGGTCATTTTCCTAGCTCCAGGTAAAGATGTTTTCAATCACTAAGCTTGTTGACAAGCTAGAAGGTGTGGAAAACTTTCATGCCTATAATTATAGGATTCCACTCATTCTTGAAGAGAATGACCTAGCAATATTCATTAAATAATATGTGCCATAACTTATCGATGTTGCAGCTAAAGAAAAACACCAAAAGGACATAGTTAGGGCCAAAAGAATCATTGCAGATTATATTAAAGATCACTTGATTCCTCAAGTGGATTCAAAGAAGACTCCAAAATAAATGTTTGATGCCCTAACCATGATGTATGAAGGAAAGAACATCAACCGGAAGATGAATCTAAGAACTCAACTCAAAAATACAAGGATGCATAAAGGAGAAATAATTCAAGGCTATTTCTCTAGAATATCACAATTCGTGGAACAACTAGAAGCAGATGGTGATACTCTAGATGAAGACAAACTCATAATGACAGCCCTTCATGGTCTCACAACACCTTGGGATGCATTCATCCAAAATATTTGTGCCATAAAGGAGAAACTACACTTTGACAGTCTTTGGGAAGAATGTGTTCAAGAAGAAGCAAGAGTAGCTAACAGAGAAGAAATACTATCAAAGAGATGAATAGCAAGCCCTAGTTGCTCATACTAAAGGAGGAAGGAAGAGGTCTTACTTCCATAAAGAAACTCATCAACATAAGGAGTCTCACCCCCCAAACAAATTCATACATAAAGAATCTCACCCTCTAAGGACATTCCAGAAGTTTCAGAAAGGTCAAAGAAGAGAAAATGATTTCTCATCCTACCAATGTTACAATTGTGACAAGATGGGACATGTTGCTAAGAATTGTCCAACTATAAGAGAAGAATACAAGAAGAGAAACAAGAGGTGCCATTCCCACACAGTTGAAGATGAAGAGCCACCCACAAAGATGATAAAAGAATATATTGAAGACTATGTCTTAATCTCTACCCTCTCAGGATTAGTGTCACCTGGTGAGGACACTTGGCTCATAGACAGTGGTGCTTCCAAGAACATGACAGGTCAAAGAGACATTCTCTCTTTCCTTACAGAAAATAACTTTCCCCAGAAGTTACACTTTGAGATGATTATCAATACCCTATCAAAGGAGTGGGAGAATCAAATTACAAACTTGATTCAGGAACCCCAATGAAGATGAAGGATGTACTATATGTACCAGTTTTGACAAAGAACTTACTTTCTATCTCATCTTTAGATAAGAAAGGCTTTAGAGTTGATTTCATAGATGGATAAGTTCTTATGTGGCCCAAAGGAAAAACCATGGAAGAATCAATTGTTATTTGAAAAGAAGAAGGTGTCTTGTATAAGCTAAAATGTCACTCAGAAGCAACCTTGACTCATTCCATTGAGAATCCCTGTGAACTTTGGCATAGAAGACTAGCTCACATTAACTACAAGTCATTACCATATGTAAGCAATGTAGTCATAGGTCTACCAAAATTCAAGGTTGACCATGAAGGTGTGTGCAACGGATGTGTACAAGGAAAGAACATCAAGAACTCATTCCCGAAGAGAGACAGTAAAGAAGAAGGATTCCTAGAGCTCATTCACTTAGATGTATGTGGCCTGATTCCATCAACCTCCATCAGTGGGTGTGTATAGTATGTATATTTTATTGATGACTATTCTCGCAAAATATGGGTTTACTTTTTCAAATCAAAAGATGAAGTGTTTGGTAAATTCAAGGAATTCAAAGCCTTGATACAGAATCTCTCTAAAAGAAATATCAAGATACTCAGGCCAGATAATGGAGGAGAATACACCTCAAAAGAGTTCGTAAACTTTTCTAAATATCTCAGGATCAAGAGGGAGCTCACTACTCCCTACAATCCTCAACAAAATGGTGTAGCAGAAAGAAAGAACAGAACTATACTGGAAGCACTGAAGACTATGATCCATGATCAAGACCTTCCAATGCACTTATGGGAAAAAGAAGAAAGAACAACGGTGTATGTACAAAACATATTGTCCCATAGTGCACTTGGGTTCAAGACCTCTAAAGATATGTTCTCCGGAAAGAAGCCAGAAGTAAGCCATCTCAAAATATTTGGTTATCCCATATTTGTACACATTCTGAAAGAAAAGAAAACTAAGATGAACCCCTCAGGAAATAAGGGAATATTTGTTGGATACTGTGAGGTCTCCAAGGCCTTCAGAATATACATATCAGGTTACCATCATCTCTAGATCAACAGAGATGTAACCTTTGATGATGATGCAACACTTAATAAATCAAGAAAATGCCATCTTGAAGAAGTATATGAAGAAGAACTTGTGGCTCCCAGAGTTGTAGAACCAATGAGGGAAGTCATAACTTCCCCTGATGAGGATATTCTAGAATATCATGACATAATAGAATCTCAAGAACCTCCCCATATGATGATCTCCCACAAGAGAAAGCTAGTCTGGGCAAGGGAACTTATTCAAGATGGAGAGAAGTATGGTTGTTATCGGACTAATCGATAGGTGCGGACACTATCAGATCTCCCTAGATCCACCTGGATCTAGAACAACATAGGACAGGACAGGACATGACTCTTTCCCTAAGTTGCATTCATTGAATCTGCTAGTAGTGAGGAACAAGTGACATACCTTTTTATCGCTTCCTTAAGTCTCTATTGCTCCCGCTTCTCTCCGGTGCTCTCATGAGGTCAAGTCCAAGATAACACAAACCAACCAAAGTGAAGATAGAAAAATGTATTCAACGTTAACTTATGCATATGATCAAGGAATTACACAATAAAGTAAGAACAATTTTATGGGAAAAGGACATGCCGATGTATCATATTAATTGAAAGTAGAAGATACAAACTGATCACCTTGATATCGCAAGATTCCTTTCAGTGACCCTTGGTTCCAACACACACACTTTTTCTGAACTTGCATGAAGAAGATCCAATTCCTCTTGATAGACCAACTAGAGTCTCCAAGCTTCTGTCTAAACAGGGTTCTTCACACAATTCCTTCACCAATTCTTCAATTAATCTTGCTTAACCTTTTCCATGAGAAACCTTTCAATATATAGAAGAAGGAGAGATGGTTACATGGATGAGGATGATCCCATCAAATCTGAGAAGTCGGTAAAATGACAACCATACGAATGCCAACTCATTTTCTAGAAGATTCCCTTCTAGAACCCTCGAGACCTCTTCTCTTTTCCAAGCTTGAAAACAGGTTCGCACCCTGTGTATGGAGCAAACTATGATAAGTCTGCACCCTAAATGAAGGTGGCCTGTGAGAACAAGGTATTCTCGCACCCTAGGTCATATGCAGTCTGCGAACTCACTTTGAAAATATGTTTTTGGAAGGAGACAAAGTCCACTTTTCTTAGGCAAAAAGTCCTTGTTGGGAGCCTGAATACACCATTGTTAATACATCACCAAGGTGACCAAAATCATGTGTAAAGGAATGTCCCTCAAAGTATGAGGCTGGAATCATTGACAACCAAAATACTTTGTAAACTGCGTGTGTGTGTCAGAAACCAGGAGTGCACCTAATCGGAAACCTACAAACAACCAAGCATCTGCAGAATATAATACCAGTTCTAAGGTAGGCATCCCCATACTCATATCACAAACGGATGAAATCATGAACATGGGTCATGGCCACCAATCATACACCGTGGATCCATGCCATCAAAATATCGCATAGCCACCAAGAATACACTGTGGATCTATGCAAGAAGATTCAAATTAAGACGACATAGCCATGAGACATACAAAGTGGATCTATGTGTCGATGCAAATCATACATACTCCATCGTAGCCTGGGTCAAAAATATGAAACCCAGGGTCTTTAATCCCATCACCTGAAAGTATGAATCTAACCATGTGATTACATGTGCCGAAGTCGAACATGGTAGAAACCACTTGATTACTGGTCGTTAATGCAACCGTTAATAAGTGCGAGGGAAATCACCATTAATGTCAATGACTCCCAAGGTACACTAGTACAATCTAATGAATGTGAATAAATGAGTTGCAGTCGAACATTCAACGGAATCTCTCGATCAGGGGTCAATGATGAAAACCCACTGTCGAAAGCGAGAGAACCTGCCATTGAGGCATGCAAGTTCCAAGGTACCAAATAATTTCTAAGTCTTGTTTCCAGATAATAAGATGAAGTTGACGAAACAAAACTTGTCACATGAGGGCCTTGATGTATCCCCCATCAATGACACGAAATAAGTAATAGAGTTTGAAGGTGAAACAGAGTATGAATATAGATAGACATGGACACAAGGAAGGCTGACACGGTAAGAATGGACAATTGCAGATGGTTGACTCAATAGAGGTTTCAAATGAACTTCTCTTGAACATATGAACGACGCGACAAATGATTCGGTAGCACTTACTCAGAGACGACTCAGGATATGACCTTGTAGCAAGTCGAATGAGAGACAAATGGATTTCCCAAACCGGCTTCAGATAATGAATAGGGGGTGTCATTTTCAAGAGCGACACTTACTTCCAATAATATGAATACGAAAACACATCCCTTTCCCAAATTTTCTCCCACCATTTATGGCGAGTACCTCTTTATTTTTATGCAAGCTTGATGAGGATAACATATGATTATTGATGTAAGCTCATCCTTCGAACGAGTCCCTCAGAGTATGTTTAACGAACCCTAGGAAGGAGTGGTTATGTCCCATTACGGGTCTTTCGATGTTTTTTAACGAGTCCAAAGATAGAAAACTCGAAGGTTTTTCATGATTATAGAGTCAGGAAAAACACTCAAAAGAGAACTCTCTCAGTTCCTTTTCGTAAAGTAGTCTGATGAGACTAAAAAAGAGATAAATTATCGCCCAACAAATGCTTTCTTCAAATACTTTAACGAGCGTGAAAATAACAAGATCGCTCGGCAATATTTTCATATTTAGAGAGTTTGAAAAGAGCTTAAAGAGGACTCCAGGGGGTTCATTTTTTGTATAACCTTTATGAGCCCGAAAAAGTGATAAAAGTGTGCTCAATTACATTCTCATATATTTTCGAGTGCGAGAACGAGAAAAGACCAAGCTCGAGGTTTTGTCTAAAAACCATAAAAAATAATTAAACATACGATGAAAAAGAGAAAATATATGTACTCCTTCAAAGTCGTCATATCTGCAAAAAGTCGCACTCATAGATCTATTAGGCATTAAATTGAATGAATAAAACAATTATAAAAATCAACAAAAATGGTAAAAAGTAAATATAAGTGGGTAAAATATCTTTTACCATAGGCATTGTGACTTTGCCAAGAATTTAGCCCAAAACCCGTCTTTTTCCCTTGAATTACAGTGCTCAATTGTGGAATGTACAAGCAACCATTTGGCGAACCATCTCCATCAGTGAGGTAAGCTCCCTATCTTCTACCTTTTCGTGGTTCAATTTTTTGTTTGCATTGGCGAATTTTAAGTTTTTGAGCTTTTTTTAGGACCAAAACTTGCGCCCAGGCATTCTCCCAGCCTAGCCATACGGGACCTGCGATAATGCATGATTCTCGCAAGTGTCCCCAAAGGCACCTGGGAGAACCTCGCACTGTGCTAAAGGGTCACCTGCGAGGGCTGCAAAATGAAAATTTACTTTGATTTTTGCTCAATGAAAAATGTGCCAAGGCTTGAAAAGAGTTGTTGACCCTTTTCTTATGGTTCTTGTGCAGGCATTTGACCGCCACGATGGTTTTGGAGTGGCATGAAAGAGATCATGAAGAGGATGATGTTATTGTCAGGAATAACTCGAGCACTGTTTCTGCACTCCAAGACTGTAGTCTCTTGAAATTCTTTCGGATCCCGGGTATGAGGGCCCAAGTCAGGCTGTTGGAGTATCTCGTTCATATGTGGGACATGGACCAACAAGTATTCCACATGGAGGTCCACACATTTTCCTTGGATATCGAGGACATTTACTTCCTAACAGGATTGTCACGGCGTGGGTACCATGCTAGCTTGACCGATAGCCAAGGTGGTGGGCTGCCTATGAGTGAGCATTGTCGTCAGTACTGTGTTTCAGAGGCGGAAAGAAGCAAAGGAAAAGTGGCCATTTGGGGGGTCCAGGATTTGACCCTACACACCATCCTATTCATCATTTCTCGTATGGATAGGAGCGTTTCTCCACACATGGCTCTCCAGATATATTTTGAGTACGCCATAGAGTGTACTGAGCCTTGGGTATTTAACTGGTCAAACGCGGTCCTTCATAGCATAAAGAGGTAGTTGACAAAATGCAGGAAATATGACCTAAAGCAATTCGGGTACGGATCACTTTTGGTATCCTTCTTTCTTGAGAGGGTTCCCTTGCTGAGGTTGCAAGTTGAGTGGGGTTTACACTCCAAAGGATACGAGGATGTTGAGGTGGTGAAGCCTCATGGACCGACATGTAGCTGGGCCAATCATCAAATATAAAAATTCATTCTTTGACTGGTTGCGTCCACAGATGTTGATGGTCGACGATTATGCCTATGTCAGGTTGGATTTCTGAGGGGATCCGGACTTGGCCCTATCTGAGGACGCTCAGTGGGGAGATCTAGGTAAGAAGTACACATTTTTTCACTTTTAAAATGTTTTTGTGAGTTTTATCATATGCAAATGTTTTTATGTTTGCCCAAGAACTAATCAAAAATCTCTTTTGAATGACACAGATGTGGGGCCATACCTACCTCCAGGTACATCTCCTATTCAACGACGAAGAGAGGTGGCTCCAGTACCATGATGGGATGCTGAAGAGTATGAGGCAGTGGAGCAAAACTTAGAGGGGTTGACTTCTGACATTCCAGACATGCCTATCAAAGAGTTCTCTCGGCGTTATCAGTGCCATATGGTGGGTGTGTCAGAGTCTATTGGTCGAATGCTTCGTAGGGTTGCCTGGGAAGTCGTGTGTTATCATGATCATCACCCATGACGCTACTTTGTAGAAGCTATGAGCTTCAGATTTTGAAATTTTGGTCCTTGGAAAAAAAAAATTGTAAAAAACATTTGATCGTTATATACATATATACGGCTTCTACCGGCTTATCGTGTGTTATGTGATACATGTAATGTTATTGGTTTATAAATGGCCCAAATGTATGTCTAATACATAGTTAGTTAATGCATCAGTTAATGTATTTAGACATCTAGGAATATGTTGATACTCAATATAATCAAAATAACGTTCCAAGAGGTGAATTCATAAATATACCATTAATAAAGTAGGACTTTGAATAGCATAGACATTACTTAACTATAGTACTACTAGTTGCGAATCGAGTCATACAACCAAGTGACGGATACCGAGCGAGATAGCATCAATCAACAATTTGATAACGGCGTTATACTCTGAAATATTGTTGGTCGCACGACCGAGACACACACCTCGTAGAGTGATAAGTTTATTTGTAGGGGCGTAAATTGCCCAAGCAATATAAGCAAGGTTCTTAGTACTACAGCTAGTGCCATCAGCTAAGCCAATGCGGGGTAGTGAATACTCTGACATCTAGAGACCAAACACAACGTAACATAAGGGCAGAGACTAGATAATGAAAAAAGCATACTACAGTAACACACAAGAAATATGATACAATAAAATACAAACACTCATGCGCAGGTGATCTTAGGCATAGTACTTCTTTAAGTACAACCTATTTCTAGATTCACTCAAAGGGATACTGTCATAATCTACTAACTCATAAGCTCCTTTGTCCAAAAATCATTTAACGATATAAGGACCTCGCCACATAGCTTCGAATTTCCCGGCTCCTAGCATATCTCAATCTTGTTCATAAAGGAGAACCAGATCTCCTTTGGAGAAAACGCGAGGCTTGACATGTTTGTCGTATTGGGCCTTGACACGTTTCTTCTGGACTTCTATGACTAGGGCAGCGTCGCGACGAGTTTCGCCTAATCGCATGAGATACAACATAAATTCTTCCTCGACAGAAGTGTTTGGTAGGAGTTCGACGGCTAGTTTTAGGGAGGGTATCTCACATTCAATCGACAGGATGACTTCTAGACCATAAACTAACCGGAATGGTGTAAACCTGGTAGCAGACTTAACGGACGTCCGGTAATCCCACAATGCTGAAAACAACATTGTGTGCCAACTCATTTTGTGAATCCCTATCATTCGTCAAAGCATGGTTATGAGAACTTTATTAATCGCTTTGACTTGGCCATTGGCTTGTGGGTAATAGAGTGTTGAGTTTTCATGGAGAAGACCCAACTTTTCAGTGAGTTCGAACATCATGAAGTTTCTAAAGTGGCTACCGTGATCAGTGATGATAGCCTGAGGAACACCAAAACGAGCTATGATGTGATTGAAAATGAATAAAGTTGTGGTCTTTCCGGTGTTGTCAAATGTTGGCATCGCCTCTGCCCATTTCGTAAAATAGTCTACAGCTACAATAATGTATCCATGCCCCCCATTCGAGTGGGGGTGACATGTCATGAAATCGATACCCCATTTCACAAAGGGACCAATGGAGACCATAGGGTGAAGAGGAGCAGGATGTGACCGTATTTTATGGTTGTAGGTCTGGCAAGCGTGGCATTTTTGGACGACAATTATACAATCGTTAAATAAAGAAGGCCAAAAATACCCTACTCATAAGATCTTCTGGGAAATAACATACCTGGACATATGACCACCACAGGCTCCAGAATGGCAGTCATTTAAGGATTTCTTGGTCTTGTCAACCGTGAGGCAGTGTCGAAAAACTGAGTCAATCCCACGACGATAAAGAGTATCACCGAGGATAATATATTGATGGGATTGGTAGCGTATTCAACGTCGGTCAGTACTGGACAAATTGGGTCAAAAATTTTAGGTTTGGAGATATATGATGATATCTCTGTACCAAATATTGTCAGAACTAATTAGGAAAAGAGATTCATCGGGTAATGAATTGACTACTACATTTTCCGTTTCAGAGTAGGGAAAATCGCATATCAACTCGGCAAAAACTAAGGATTTCTTGGACTTAGCATGTTCAAATTCTAAGTCAAACTCATGTAGTATCACATAATATCACAATCCACTTGGAGTATTTTCCCCCTAGCAGTTGACGGGTGAGAATGTGTTGCATAGGGTTGCAGTTAGAAATTACCGTAGTCTTGCAAGAGAGGATATAGTGCTGGAAACGTTGGATTGCTTGGATGGCTGCCAAGGCCAGTTTTTTGACATGTAAATACTTCGTTTCAGTAGGCGTTAGACTTCAACTCAAGTAATAGATAACATGTTCGTCATGAGAATCATCCTCCTGGACAAGAACCATAGCGATGGTGTAATCCGAGGCTGTGAGGTAGAGGAAGTAATCGCGACTGTAATCGGGGGGGAAGAGAAGCGGAGCACATGTCAGGGGTAGTTTCATAGCTTCAAAATATTTGTTTGTGATGGTATCCCATACGAACTCAGACCCCTTTCTAAGTAGTCGCGTAAATTCAAGAGTTATCTCGGCATAGTTCGGGATGAAACAACGAAGAAAGTTTTCTTTCTCTTGCAAACTTTGTAACTGGCGAAGCGAAGAAGGAGGAGGGAGATTGAGAATCTCCTCAACCTTTAAAGGATCTACCATGATCCCTTGACGTGAAACAATAAATCCTAGAAGTCGGCCGGATTCTACGTAGAAAACGCATTTGTGAGGATTCAAGCGTATATGGTAAAACCGACATCGGAGGAAAATGGCTTGGAGGTGTATTGGATGATCGATACGACGCATGGAATGAGCGGGTAAGTCATCAAGATATGGTTGCACGATGTGCTTGATATCATGGAAGGCATAAGACATAGCGCGTTGAAAATTTGCGCCAGCGGTTTTTAGACCGAAAGGAAGTTTCTGATAGGCAAAAGTTACCCAAAGACAAATAAAAGTAGTTTTGTGTTGGTCCTTGGGAACAATATTGATTTGATTATATCTGGAGAAACCATCCATCAGAGAGAAGATTTCACTTATGGCACAATCGTCGACAATCTGGTCGATGAAGGGGGTAGGAAAGTTGTCTTTAGGACATGCTTTGTTAATATCCCTATAATCAACGCACACGTAGATTGTGCCTTGTTTCTTGTCGATCGGGAAAAGATTGGAAACCCAGTCAGTGAGAGCCACCGGGTAAATAAAGTTGACTTTGAGAAGTTTCTCGACTTCAAGCGTGATAGTGGCCACTTTACGTGGGTGGACTAGACGAAGGCATTTCCGGATGGGTTTAGCATCTGGGTATGTCTTAATCTCATGTATCACAATGTCGGGGTCAATGCTCGGAATTTCTTCATAGCTCCAAGCGAAGACGTCATGAAATTATTTTAAAAGTGACTTGTAGGTGACGATTTCGTCAGGGGAACACGAAGCTCCGATATGCACATTTTCGACAATTCCAGGTTTGATGGATATGTCTAGGGGAATAGTGGGTGAAATATTGCTTGATTTCCCTTTGAAAAACACATCGTGTGTGGACTCGGGAACGATGGAAATGACGACAACGGTCGACGGGGTCGAGATCCATTGGTAACTCTTGATGGTGTGTTGTTCCAGGAAGAGGATGGAACGGTGATGTCCATCGTCCCAGGGTGTGTCTTCCATGAGAGACATAATCATCTCGTCCATGGGAAAAATGACACGGAAAGGATCCAAAGATAAATCACCAAGAGAGGGGGTAGAAGGGGTGGCCGATTGAATGGCCTGATAGGTGTATTCAACCGGACTCAAAGGCATTTTGTCGCTGTAACAAAGATGATCGTTGAGGTCGAGTACCATCCATGGGTCGTGAGACGCAGGGGTTCCGGTGGAGATCATGTTGATTGAAGCGACAGATGGATATGGAACATCGGACAGTGGGATGGGGAAGGTACCCATTAACGAAGAGTCTTTAAGAAGTCCCACAACTATGTTCTCGTATCCCAGGGGGGTTTTGGCAATAAACGGTATGTTTTTGGTGCGTGTATCTGAGTTAAAGAAGGCTAATTGGTCGACGGTAATTACCTTCCCTTGATGTGGGAAACGTAAAACACAAAAAAGTGTCAACACAACTGCGCACATGGAATCAATCCAGCTACGGTCAAGAAGGAGGTTGTAATCGAGAGGAGCGTCGAAGACTTCCACTTCAACTTGGACCGTTTTGCCTTCTAACATGATTGGCAATGAAGGAAGGACACCATAAGGCTTGAAACCAGAGCCATTGAAGGCTTTAAGTGTGTTATGGGATTCAGTCAAAGAGGGAGAGCCGATGGCTTTCCAGTAGGTAATAGACATGACACACGTCGAGGCACCCTCGTCAATAACAGTTCTCCAAATGTTTTTGTCGGAGACAATCACTTGTATTTGGAATGCGATTTGAGGGGGTAGCCTTGGAATGTGATCTTCCAAGTAAAAAATTATAAAATTCGTATCCGTCCGGTCGATTCCACCGATAGCTTTCAACAATGCCTTCCATTGTATGGGACAACTTTGAAGGACTTTGAGGACTGACATCGCAGATGGCGCTTGGGCCAGATCTTCAACAATGCTATAGTTCTGGATAGCATGGGCATGAGGATTGAAAGCCTATTTTCGAATGATGCCCTTTGGAGGAGGGAAAATGACTGTGTCGAGGCTCGGTCATTTGATATGAAGAGGACCATTGGTAGGTGGAGTCATAGGAGATGGTTGGACCAACGAAGGAGGTGTAGCATCAACCTTCTCTTTGGAGGAAGAATAATCTTTGGCTCGAGTGGTAAGTGTGATGTCACTTTGTTTTGAATCACCTGTACACATTAAGACATAAGATGTAGTGGAGGGGGATGGTTGGTCATGAATGACCAATTGGTCCTGTTGTTGATAAGGGAAGGGTTGTGACAAAATGGCTGGAGTGGATGGTTTCGGGGCCCCTTGAAGGAACTTAGTAACCTCGGTGTGTCATGAACAATCCTTAGTGTAGTGATCATCAGCACAGATAAGACAAGGGTATCGAGATTTGTGCTTATCCCTATCATCAATGGGCAGTGTTTTGGTTCTCTCTGCTTGCAAAGTACTTTTGTCCTCCTTATTCTTACCCTTTCCTTTTCTGGATTTGTTTTTACCGGCGGGGGTAGATTGAACAACATTTACCTCTGAAGTCTTGTCGGTGGGAGGGGTAGGAGACAGATCATTTTGAACATTAGAAGAAGTGGGTTTTGGGTTGTTGCTAGAGGTTTGGACAAAATTCTATTGGGAATGGAAAGTGTCAATCACACCGTCAGCTGCATGAGAAGCAGCGGGAGTAGTTGAAGTGGCAAAAGTGGAAGGATGAGGTGCATCAGGGAGTAAGTCATAAAGAGTACCCATTTGTGAGTAAACGAGGTTAAGGTATTGAACACGACTAATGGCCTATTATTCCGTGACAACTCCACCCATGGTGATGTCACGATCGATTTCATTCACAAATGATTTCATGAACCACTCTGCCAGTAACTGATCGGGAAGTTCGAGTTTGATGAGACGTCGTCTACGTCGCCACTCATGAATGTGATCGAAGATATGAGTGGCTTTGTTTTGTTTGAAAGAACTCAAAATCTCGGTCCTCGTTTCATAACGGATCGGTAACTGGTAGTGGGTGAGGAAATCCATAGAGAGGGTGTTGAAGTTGGCGAAGAAACCTAGTGGTAATTATATATACCACTTCGCTATAGAACCTATGAGAGTTCGTTGAAAAAGGCGTAAACAAATAGAGTCATCCATCAAGGAAATGGATGAGCACCAAAGGTGAAAATTCATGACGTGATTTTTTGGGTCCTCTCCCGCTTTGCCATTGAATTTAGGAATGTCAGACGATAGCTTGGCCGGTATAGCGGGCCATTGGGGAGAGTGATGGATTTGATCATTTAAAATCCTCGACAGATCTAGGAGGTCCAGGGTGGCAAAGAAAAGTAATTGTCTATTCACATGTGGGTACTGGTGGCTTTGGGGAGGGAGTCCCATCGAAAAACCAGTGGGACCATAAGTAGTCTGCATATAATGCGAAGATCCAAGAAGATTCGGTGGTTGTTGTGGAGGCAAGTAACTCATAGGGTTGTACCCTTGAATGGAGGCATAGAGTTGAGCGTTCGAGCCCCAAATATGATTAGACGTACATGGATATGGTTGGCCTATACCGGGAGGTATAAAAGATGTAGTTGGAGGCTGTTGCCCCCCAGTCGATAGAGGGTTATGTTGTATCAGATGATTCCAATATTGGGCCAAGGATAGAGGTATATGTTTTCCATAAGGTGGGGTCGGTGGGGGTTGTCCTCCAATCGGGGGTTGTGTTCCAATTGATATTTGGGTTTCAATTGGGATTTTCCCTGCAAGGGGGGGGTTGAGTCAAACCTCCTTGGTGAAATTGTCCACCAACAAGAATCTGGTAATTTGGTGTGAACGATGGAATGGTTCCACTAGGATCAGCGTCGCCAATAGAGGATGGAGAAGGTCCTCTGAAAGGAGGCGGAGGAAGTGTCAAAATGAAATCGGGAGAAGAGTTCCCAGAAGAAGTGGGACCACCAGGAGTTCCGGATTTGATTTGCATAGGAACGGGAATAGAGGCATTCAACGCATGGTACCCATGTGGAAGTGTTGGGGTGACTCTAGGCGAAAGAGGTGTGCCAATAGGGTCTTAACTAACCATGGTAATCCCGGTGTGAAGACTCGTAGTATCTGTGTAATGGACCATTTGTAAAGGGAGAGTCAAGATGTGGTCAGCTAGCAGAGCTTATGTACCAGGAAAATAATAAGCAGTAGTAAAAGGTACTGCGTCTGGATCAGATGTTTTGGGAAACGCAAGTAAGTCGGTGATATCAACACCCGCTCCTGAACCAAAGAGATCCGGTCTAAAAACGCTAGTAGTCAAAAAAGGATCTTGGCCCTCGGGTCCTAGAAAAGGTCCAATCAGTGATCCATAAGACAAAACAACTAAGTCTCTAAAAGAATTCAATTGCATAATATGTCTCTCAGAGTTAGGATGAAGTCGAAAGTCCTCTTGAGAATTGGTAATTCAGAACCGTTCTAGAGAGTCGGTTCTTTCTACTTGTTGGGTGGTGACATCTTGGACTTCACTCTGTTGAGGAGAGCCCTCCGATGAGCTGGTAGGAAAGGGTTGAGAACCTTCCAGATTTTCTGGGGGTAAGCCCTGCATTCTACATGAACGACGTGGAGGGTCAATAGTGAATGAGTTAAAAACTTACGAAGAAAATTCTATGGTCAACTTGGGTAAACAAACAGCATGCGCTAGTAAACAAAATCTAGGAAACAACACTAAGAAAACAAGACCTTCTAATTCTGAAGTCACTAGTTGGTGATGAAGTCCAATGTCGCAACAATGAGACGAGAAGGGGTTGGGCTGGGGTGGAAAAGTTACATTGACGACCTGCTTAATGGACTTACGCCTTGGTGCAAGATCCCACACATAATTGTGGGTATACCCTCCAAGGAGCCCGAGTGAGTTTGGCCAACATCGATTCCAGGCACCATGAAGACTTTCCCCTTCACAGTCACCTTGTGTAAAACTCTAAGAAGATAGGCCACTAAGGTTACCACCAACAACAATAAATCCTGGGGGGATAGTCGACAGTCTGATCCACATGCAAGGGTAGGGTATCTAGCCCAAAATCAACTTGAGAGGTTTCCACACATCATTGTGGGTATACGTTCAAGTGACCCCCATAATACGTGCAATCTCTACACCGATATCAACAAAGCCAGGTGAGTAACTCTGTCAATACCAATGCGACCTCGGGTTTGACCCTTGTGTGAGAAAGGCTTCCCAGGAAAAAATGTTGCAAATGGAATTTGACCCTCCTTACCACAAGATGTTATTGTGTGTTTTGTGCTTTGGAGAGTGTATCTCTTTGCCTATTCCAAAGCTCTAGCCTAGCTAATGTTAGTGTAATAGAGTCCTAGAAAAGAGTTACTAGTTAAATTTTAAAAATTGTGCAATATTATTAAAGGTTGTTGTTACTCAAAGGGGGCGGAAATGAAACCGATGTTGTGTGAGACTCTGACCTAACAATGCATAGATAGGAATGAAAAATATCAATTCTTATTCGATGAATCCTATTTACAGAAGGGAAAGAGGAGTTTTCTGGAACAATCTTGAACTACGATATACAATATTCTTTGAAATGCAATATCAATGAATCACGAACAATGCCAATTCTCTGTTTGTTCTATTTCAACAATTGATTTCCAATATTTTCAAAACAAAAATGATTTTAAAAAGAAAAATGTTTTTTAATTTTCAAAAAGAACCACACAACGGTGGTGGAACTAAGGAAAACCAATAACTAATGAAAAGCAACATACAAAACCCAAACCAATCTTTCAATGAAGACAAAAATGACAAGCAGACAAGGCTAGTATTTTCAAATGCATGAGGGCGACAAATTTCCAAGCAATGGGCATTTGAGAAATACAATAAATCCCAACTTTTAAACCGATCACCGGCTCCCAACCAAACAAGCACTCAGATTCCAGGATCAGAGATTATATCCTTGCTAAGAAAAGGTCAAGAGATCATAGTTGATAAAAAGAATGAACAAGAAGAGTCTTTGATTTCCTAAGATTGATCATTCACAAAATTTGAAGTGAAGAAAAAATCAATCAGTGGCCCAAGAAGTTCTCTTCAGACACACATACAAATCTGAGCATACAAAAACCTTAGTCCTGAAATTTTGCAAAATGGGTTCGCAGGAAAGCGATGGTGTACAGTGAGAGAATGGAGCATTCTCGCAGGCTAACCATAAGTAGAGTGCGAGAGGTTCACACTGGAATGCACAGTAGGGTGCGGACTCTAGTAGTTCTCGCAGGCAAAAGAAGGGTTCAGTGTGAGAAGGCCTGAAACTAGGAAAAAATTAGAAAAAAGACAAAAAAATTTAAGGGACTTCTGGACCCAGAGAGTCTGTCAAGGTCCCCTGAAGACTCAGAGATTGATAGAAATGAAAAAAGGTAAGGCAAGAGAAAATGGCCAAGGAAAAACACCAAAAACCACTAAAAAATGGGTTTCATCCCCAGTGGAGTCGCCAATTTTGTTATCGGACTAATCGGTAGGTGCGGACACTAACAGATCTCCCTAGATCCACCTAGATCTAGAACAAAATAGGATAGGACATGAATCTTTCCCTAAGTTGCAATCATTGAATCTGCTAGTAAGGAGGAACAAGTGACATACCTTTGTATCGCTTCCTTAAGTCTTTGTTGCTCCCGCTTCGCTATGGTGATCTCATGAGGTCAACTCCAAGACAATACAAACCAACCAAAGTGAAGATAGCAAAATGTATTCAACATCAACTTATGCATGTGATCAAGGAATTACACAATAAAGTAAGAACGACTTTATGGGAAAAGGATGTGTCGTTGTATCATATTAATTGAAAGTAGAAGATACAACATGATCGTCTTGATGTCGCAAGATTCCTTTCAGTGACCCTTGGTTCCAACACACACACTTGCTCTGAACTTGCATGAAGAAGATCTAATTCCTCTTGATATACCAACTAGAGTCTTCAAGCTTCTGTCTAAGCAGGGTTCTTCACACAATTCCTTCACCAATTCTTCAATTAATCTTGCTTAACCTTTTCCATGAGAAACATTTTAATATATAAGAGAAGGAGAGATGGTTACATGGATGGGGATGATCCCATCAAATCTAAGAAGTCATTAAAATGAAAACCATATGAATGCCAACTCATTTTCAAGAAGATTCCTTTCTAGAACCCTCGAGACCTCTTCTCTTTTCCAAGCTTGAAAACAGGTTCGCACTCTGTGTATGGAGAAAACTGTGAGAAGTCCACACCCTAAATGAAGGTGGCATGCGAGAACGAGACATTCTCACACCCTAGGTCATATGCAGCCTGCGAACTCACTTTGAAAATATGTTTTTGGAAGGAGACAAGGTCCACTTTTCTCAGGCAAAAAGTCATTGTTGGGAGCCTGAATACACCATAGTTAATACATCACCAAGGTGACCAAAATCATGTGTAACAATGGTGCCCCCGAAGGAACCATGAGACAAGTCAAGAAACCCAAGCCATTCTCCAGTTATATGGCTTTGATGTGTGATCTCTTAGAGAAGGAGCCTACTTTCTTTGAAGAAACCATTCAGAATAAAGAATGGGCATATGCCATGATAGAAGAATATCAATCCATTATAAAGAATGATGTATGGGAAATAGTTCCCAGACCGAAGAGCAAGGATGTGGTATCTTTTAAATGGCTATACAAAATAAAACATGTTGATGATGGAAGTATTGAGAAATATAAAAAAAGGTTTTTTGCTCTTGGTTTTTCTCAAAAGGAAGGCATTGACTATGAAGAGGCGTTTGCTCATGTAGCCAGATACAGTTCAATCAGAACCATCATAGCCCTTCCAGCTAAGATGAAGTGGAAGTTACACCAAATGGACATGAAAACATCTTTCTTAAATGGTGTCAATGAAGAAGAAGTGTATATAGAACAACCTCAAAGATTTGAAGTAGAATACATAAAGACTCATGTATGCAGATTGAAGAAGGATCTGTATGGATTGAAACAAGCTCCTAGAGCTTGGTATGGAAGAATTAACATTTTTCTGACGAGCTTGGGCTTTACTAAGAGTAAAATAGATTCTAAACTTTGCTTCAAGGTTATGAATGATGATCATGTTATATTGTTGTTGTATGTGGGAGAATTATTTCTAACTGAAGAAGAAAAGCTCATCAATGAGTGTAAGAAGAATCTCGTTGCATAATTTGAGATGAAATAAATTGGCCTAATGCACTATTTATTAGGTCTTGAGGTCCGGCAGAGCCCAGAGAAGATATTCCTTAACCAAGGGAAGTATGCAATTGAAATATTGAAGAGGTTTGATATGTTGGAGTGAAAATTCATGAATACACCCATGGAAACAAAGTTGAAGCTCTTGGTTGACACTTCATCAGAATTGATTGATGCTACGTTGTACAGACATATCATTGGATCATTGATGTATCTGACGAACACCAGGCCAGATATATGTTTTGTTGTGAAAACCTTGAGTCAATTTCTAGTAGAGCCTAGATGTGTTCACCTGGTTGCTGCAAAACATGTGATGAGGTACCTTAAGGGTACATTAGATTTTGGTCTCTGTTATAATGGAGATCATGACTTCAGACTGAGTGGTTATACCGATTCAGATTGGGATGGAAGTGTCTCTGACAGAAAGAGCACTTCAAGATGTTGTTTCAGTCTGGGGTCAACCATGATCTCATGGTAGAGTAGGAAGCAATCAAGTATTTCTCTCAGCACGACAGAAGAAGACTACATTGTTGCATGTTCTACCAGTTGTGAAGCCATATATGGCTTCGGAGGTTGTTGACAGGTCTATTCGATCTGGAGATGGAAGCAATCGTGATTCTATGTGATAACTAGAGTTGTATAAAGATGACAGAGAACCCTATGTTCCATGACAAGTCAAAACACATAGAAATCCGATATTATTACATCTGTGATATGGTGTAGAGAGGAGCCATAAAGATCCAGTATGTTAGTGTGGATGAACAGGTTGCAGATGTGTTGACCAAGTCTCTGTCTCATGTAAAGTTTGAGCACTTTCGAAATAACATTGGTGTAGTCCGAAAGGACCTACCTCGAAAGGGGGAGTAGTGTTGATGCCAGCCTCATGCTGAAGATTTCCAGCTTCATGCTGATGTTGTATTGATGCCAGCCTTGTGCTGAAGATTTCTAGCTTCGTGTTGATGTTGTTGTGATGCCAACCTCGTGCTAAATATTTTCAGCTTCGTTCTGATGTTGTTGTGATGCTTGCCTTGTGCTGAAGATTTCCAAATTTGTGTTGATGTTATTGAGATGTCAGCCTTGTGTTGAAGATTTCCGTCTTTGTGCTGATGTTGTTGAGATGCCAGCTTTGTGTTGAAGATTTTCAACCTAGTGTTGATGTTGATGATGCTCCAGCCTTCGTGTTGTGATGTAGTCATTGTTGATGTTGTATCAGCCTTCTGTTGTTATTGATGATGATGTAATGGTGTTATACTAATCCATGTTGATGCAAATGATGATGATGCCATTCCATCCCCCTGATGTGGATGATGATATTGATAATGAGAAAAAAAATCGAGGATTTACAGATATGCCAGCCATTTTTCCATATGTTGTTGAGATTGTTTCCATCTCTCTCTCTGAATGATGTTGTAGAATACCCTTCTTGTTAAGGGGGAGTGTTGAAACATTATAACTGCAAAGAGTATTCTATTTATTATTCATTTATTATTCATTATATCAATCCCCTTTTGTGGATTGATCATGTCGAGCATTGTAATTGACCAAATCCCCTTTTGTGGATTGTTCAAACCCTAAATATATCGTACAAATTAAGAAGTCATCCCCCAAGCTAATTAAAGTGGTTTTAGCCACTAAAAAGACAAGTCGGTCTTGCCCAGTGAAGAGACACCTTTCCAGCGCATGCTAGTTTGTATAAATAAAGGAAGCCAGAGCCTCATTATCTCACTCACTCATTCACTCATCCAGTGCACAAGTTTGGTAGTTGTAGTTGGGAGAAGAAGGAACAGAGAATCTCATTGCTTAGTGTTGGATATTCTCTAGTGTTTTGGTTTATTGTCTCGTAATTGTATTGTCTATATATATTATGAAGTTTTTGTTGGGTTTTCTCCCCCATGAGTGTTTCCTGGAATAAATGTTGTGTATCTTGTGATTGTGTTTCTCTCAGTGATCCTATCTATGTTATGGTTATCTAGTAAATTGAAAAGAAACCTAATAATATCTTAAACCTTAACAATTGTGAGATATGGCATAGGCATATGGCTCATCTTGGGCATGGAGCTCTTAAGATTTTGGGCAAAATTGTGACAAGGATACCTTCCTTCTCCACGGAAAATCATGAGTTTTGCAAGGGATGTGTCCTAGGTAAGTATGTAACTACCATTCCCTAGGAGTGATCATAGGTACAAAGATATTGTGTACCTAGTTTACACTGATGTTTTTGGTCCCATGTTTTCTTTGTCTATAGGAGGAAAGTTTAGATACTACATCAATTTTATAGATGATTTTTCTAGAAAGAATTGGATTTATATTTTGACAAGAAAAACCTTATAAGAGGTACTCAAAATATTTAAAAAATTCAAAGCTCTTGTTGAAAATCAAACAGGGAAGAGAATAAAAATCCTCATATCTGATAATGGAGGAGAATACACATCCTATGATTTCAAGAAATTATGTGCAGAAACTGGGATTAAGAGGGAGATGACAGTCACATATATGTAAATGTGTTGAACCTGCACAGAATAGATCTAGCTAGAAAATACTACACACATTTGCAGAGAGAAATTGAGAAAGAAGAAGCAAGACAGATGAATGGAAGAATTGTCATTCACTATATTACACACTCAAATAGTGAATAATTTAGAATAGATATAGGATATATGAGTAACTAATGTGCCATAGTGGTGGTCTTGAGTGATCTGGACACACACCAGTAGTTACGGGAGTAAACTTCCACCTAGCCTAGTCTCTCAGACAGTTATAAGAGTGAACTGCCACCTAGTATGAGTTAACTAGTCTATCAGTCTTTAGTTAACTAACTAAAACAGAGTGAAGTGAGGAGGAGATCAGGGAATCATGAGTAATGCATTATTCTGGTGATGATCCTAAGGACAATGCGCATTAGTTGGTGATGATCCCAATGTTGCATGGTGATAATCTCAATGTGGCAACTAAACTCCACTCAACTGATCAAACTGAAGTGTGAACTGAAGAGAATATTCTCATAGAGGAATATTCTCCCTAAAATATAGGAGACTAAATAATGACTAATAAACAAGGAAAAATAAATCCTAAGTGTGTGTGAAGTACTCAAACAATATACTCCTCAGTAAAATGGAGTTTCAAAAAGAAAGAATATAGCAATCGTTGGGGAAGAAAAAGAAATGTTACACGATCAGGATCTTCCTAAGTTTATCTGGGAAGAAGCATGTAATATTTTCGTGTACCTTCATAATATAAGTCTTCATAGAGTGCTTGGAAATGTAACTCCTAAAGAAGCAATTACGGGGAAGAAACCAGACATTAGTCATCTTCACATCTTTGGTTGTGTTGTCTACTATCATATACTTGTTGAGAAAAAGACTAAGTTGGATCCCACAATAGAGAAACGGATTCTAGTAGGTTATAGTGAGACATACAAAGCCTATAAAGTATACATTCCCTCCACCAGGAAGATCGTAGAACGTAGAGATATAAATATTGTGGAAGAGAGGGCCTTTCAAAAATCCCTTCAAGACAAAGATATTCTGAAAGAAAAAGTTCCCCAACAAGAAGAAGGGCCCTTCCTTAGAGTTCATATCCTCCCATATAAGGTAAACAAGAGGAGTTACATCCAACATCTTCTAGGAAAAGGAAACCAAAATGAGACGAGTAGCTACTAAAAGAAGCTAGTGAGCAAGTAAAGTCACCAAAAACCTATGTCAGAACAAGCATACCTCCTTAGAGGTATCCAAGATGTGTTTCTCTCATGAGTAACATTATTGAGTCAGAGTCGATCTACTTTGAATAAGACATTAAATGACAAGAATGGAAGGACTCTATGATGGAGGAATATACCTCCATAATGAATAATGATGTGTGGGAAATAGTGCCCGGGCCAAAGAACAAATCTATAGTAAGTTCCAAATGGATATATAAGATCAAGCATGCAGCAGATGGCAGTGTTGATAAATATAAGGTTGGATTTGTGCCTCAGGAATTCTCTCAGAAGGAAGGAGTGAATTATGACGATACCTTTTCTCCAGTGTCTCGTTATATCTCCATTCATTCAGTTATGTCTATTGCCACTTAGATGGGGTGGAGAATACATCAAATGGATGTTAAAACATCTTTTCTTAATGGAAAGATTGAAGAGGAGGTATATTTGGAACAACCACAAGGTTTTGAAGTTCATAACAGAGCAAGTCATGTTTGTAGGCTTAAGAAGGCTCTTTATGGACTTAAGAAAGCACCCAAAGCGTGGTATTCCATAATTGAAAATTATCTACAAAGTATTGGTTTTATTAAGAGTGATGCAGATTCAAACTTGTATCTTCTCATGAGTAAAGGTGATATTCTCATTCTTGTACTCTGTGTTGATTATCTATTCCTGACAAAAGAAAAAACATTGATTACAGGTTGCAAACAGGACTTGGCTAAAGAATTTGAGATGAAAGACTTGGGTCTAATGCACTATTTCCTTGGCCTAGAGCTCTGGCAACAAAAGGGTGAAATTTTCCTTGGTCAAGGAAAATATGCAGTTGATATTATCAAAAGGTTTGGGATGGAGGACTGCAAACCCACGGTCACTCATATGACTACTAAACTCAAGAAACTAAACACCTCTAAGTCAGAGAAGGTGAATCCTACCATCTACAGACAGTTAATTGGGTGTTTGATGTATTTGACTAACACTAGACCTGGTCTCTGTTTTGTTGTCAACACTCTCAGTCAACACATGGTGGACCCCAAGAGAGTGCATTGGATTGGATAAAAACATATTTTGATATATCTTAAAGGTACCATAGAATATGGACTTCAATATACTCAGAGGGATCAAATTAGACTAGTGGGTTACCCATATTCAAATTGGGCCGAC
The DNA here is from genome assembly GCA_010110895.2 of Picea sitchensis. Lineage (NCBI taxonomy): Eukaryota > Viridiplantae > Streptophyta > Pinopsida > Pinales > Pinaceae > Picea > Picea sitchensis. Next base: position 8,973 of record SNQJ01S0042946.1, on the reverse strand, counting down.
AACACAGTGGACAGGAAGAGTACTTATGGGGGTTGCTTTAGTTTAGGCTCGGGCATGATCTCCTGGTACAACAGAAAACAAAAATCGGTATCCCTTATTTCATCAAAGGCTGAGTACATGGAAGCTAGCCAAGCAAGTTGTGAAGCCCTTTGGCTTCGAAAAATCCTTGTAGATCTATTTGGTTCAAAATTGGATCCTACTGTAATATACTGTGATAATTAGAGTTGTATTAAACTCTCAGAGAATCTAGTATTTCATAATAGATCCAAGCATATTGATAATGGGTACCATTTTATCAGGGACGGAGTATAGAAAGGGGAAGTAAAGATTTAGTACGTCTCTACAAGTGAGCAAGTTGCAGATATCCTTACTAAAGGATTACCTAAAGGAAAATTTGAGTGCTTTAGAGAGAAGATGGGAGTCATAGAGAACACTTTCCTCACTAAGAGGGAGTGTTAGAACCTTTATAGTGGGGCTAAGGTCTATATGTGGTGAAAACATAAAAATTTAATCTAAGTTATCTCAATGAAGGAATAAATACCAACCATTGATCTAAATCAAGATCTAATGGCTAGGACCTTTTTGCTAGCCTCACATGGATTGATGTGAGATTTAAAAGGGGAGAAACTCAATACACTTGAGAATAGAGATGAGAAAACTCGGATAGATGGGGGTAACATCATTCAAGCCTAAGGGAAGTAGACAGTACCCGTACATGACTGTACGATCAAATTCGTGAGGACTGGGTATGGCCAAGGGAGGGCCGAGTAGACTCAGTCGAACAATGGTTTAGAAAGGTCAAGTTAGGGCCAGTTTCTTTTGCCTAGAAAAGGAACGGATATTCCCTTTCTCCTCCTAAACATTAAATATACAACAAGTGTCAACTGGTACAGCAAGATTCTATTCGTACAAACAAATTCAAGTTGTACAGTAAGAGAAGAACCCTAGTTGTACATCCAACACATGAGCTGTAAGAATTTCTTGTTAATATTAAATACAGAAATATAAAGAAAATTATGTTGTATTCATGTGTTGAGTGGTTGTTTGCTTATTTAAATCTATGTATTTTATTTTATATAAGTTTCATAGGAATAAGGTCAGCTTACTTATAATCTTTTTCACCCTATCACTTCAAGGCATCCCAAGATTTATAATAACACTTACCATCACTTCCTCATTATAAGGTTATTATTTTTTATTCCAATTCACCCTTTTTAGGGTCTAATATGTTGATGCATTTTGTAGCTTCGGGAGGTATTCCCACTAGTGGCCTTAGTGTCAGGCATGTTGGAATCATCGTTAGCACCACATTTGACTTTTTGTTTGGTGAAAACCCCCTTGTATTGGAGCTTGGGGATTTATCAACTTCTTGATGGGTTTTGGGGGCTTGTGTTGGGGTGTCACACCCAAAAGGAGGAATAAAGAATTCTAATTTGACGTTGAGTTTAGTGGAGGGATCCTTAGAGTAAACTAAGGGCTTCTAAACTCACATTAGACTCGTGTAAAAGGAGATAAGAAATTGTAACAATCTCATTGTGACATTATGGAGTTAGCATAAGTAAGTGAGCACTTGTGCTAAGAGCTTGGAAATTTTAGCAAGGATATTTCTGCAACTTCGGCAAGTCTGGCCTAAGGTTTTCTTGGACATTATGATTTTTCTATTCTCAACGAAGGAGAAGCCACACATGTGAGTCCACACGTGTGAAAGGAGAGAGAAACATCACATGTGTGAAGGAGGAAGTAAGCCGCACGTGCGAGCAGGCCATACAGTCGTACGTGTGAGGAAATCAGGTTCATACAGTCGTGCATGTCGTATAGAACAGGTCTATATAGTCACACATGTGACCAGAACCGTACAGTTGCACATGTGAAGGGATTCAAGTTCGCACGTGTGAGTTTTTGGTAAGGTTAGAAGATACGTACAGGCTAATGTTAGCAAGTCGTATAGGTGGTCTGCAACAGATTTGCAAGTTGCGAATTTTCCCGAGTAATGTATTGATTTTTGTTCTTTCTGAGAGGATTGGTTTTGTCCTCAGATTTGGTGTTTTTGTGACTGTTGGAAGAGATGATTTTTCCCTCGGGAAATTATAAATATGACAGTTTACGGAACATAATTTTTTTTGTTTCATTTGTATGGTTGATCTCTTTCTGATCTTGTAGTTTCTGCTGCTATAATTTTCTGTCAATTTCATTGTAAAATTGTTCAGTGATAACAGTTCTAGGACTTATTGTTTGAATCACTTGGAAGTATTTTTCAGATACGAAATTAGAATAAAAATTGACATGATATCAGATATAAGGCTTTGAAGAAGAGAGAAAGTAGTCTCCTTGAGACACAAGAAGTTGCAGATTGAAGGTACAACATTTTTGTTGTTACAGTTTTCTTGTTTTGTTTTGGGCAGGTCACAATAGTGAACACATTGAATATTGAGGACAGGTTGGATGGGGCAACAAATTTTCGGTCTTGGAAGGCCAAGATTCTCCTCTTGGAGGATAATGACCCCAAATAATATGTTGAGAGTGTGGTTCCAAGTCCCATTGATCCATAGGAATTGGCAACTCATGATAAGTGAAGGAAAATAGGGTATTGTTGGACTTTGTGAAGGATCATCTGATTCCTCACATCTCTGAGAAGAAGACAACTAAATATATGTATGATTCTTTGGTGGGCTTGTAAAAAAGCAGGAATGTAGATTGGAAATTGATCTTGAAGCACCAGCTCCAAGCTACTGAGATGTCCAATTCAGACACAGTTGTTAGCTACCTCATGAGGATCACTCAGATTCATGATCGACTTGTAGTTATTGGTGAGGTAGTTGATGACGTTGAGTTGGTGAATGTGGAATTGAGCGGTATTCTCGGGTCTTGGGAACCATTTGTGCAAGGGATATGTGCACGAGAGAATTTTCCATACTTTGACAAACTATGGACAAATTGCATCCAAGAGGAGGTTCGTTCAGAGTCCAGGAATAGCAAGAAAAAAGGCAATAGTGATGAGAACCATACCATGGTTGTTCATACTAGGAAGGGAAGAAAAGGTGGTTCTCCAGAGTCAAGGAGGAAGAAGGACCTTAGCAAGGTCAAGTGTTTTTCTTGTCACGAGTATGGTCATTATGCTTCACAGTGTCCACAGGGGAGGAGAAGGGGAAGAAATAAGAAAGCATCAACAACAAAGGTTGATGAGGTTGCAAATAGGATTCAAAGGGATTTCTTATTGATCTCTTCCATTTTAGTTACAGTATTCAATGATGGGACTTGGTTGCTGGTTAGTGGAGCCTCATGTCATATGATAGGATCCCGAGACTTATTTGAGATTTTCACATAGACTAACTCAAATATGTGTGTGGAGCTTGGTATAGGGAACAAGCATGCAGTACATGGAACCGAGACAATATGATTCCAGTTGGAGTCAAGAGATGTGGTGAGGGTGACTAATGTGATATGTGTTGATATTATGGTAGATGCAGTAGGTATTAACCTCTACGTGTAACCTTTGATGAGACTAGAATATTCCGAGAAACAAGAGAAACCCTAAAACATTGGATAATAACCCTAGAAGACAAGTCGGTTCAAGAGAATAATTGATATTGAGTTATTAGCCTCCAGGAAGAGAAGTCGGCCCAGTCAGGGGAGTTGGAGCAGTATAAATAGAGGGCACTAGAGCTCATTTGGACACACTCACTCTCACAACTACATAAGGACAAGTGATGCACATGACTAGAGGAGAGTTGCAGTTGTTGTAGTGGTGACTTGATATTTGGTTATGGTTTTGAATTTCTAACTTGGTTATGGTTTGGACTCTTTGCTTGATGTGCTAGCTTTGGAGAGAAGTACGCTACCTTGGTTGGATATTGGTTCTAGGTTTTACTTCCGGAATTATTATGTATGTCAAGGTTAACGTGCTCGAGGGTGGCCTTTGTGCCTATGGTTGGGTGAAAATATTTTTATATTTTCTATGGTGAAACAAGAACATCTATTTTTCTAACAGGTTATGGGTCCACACTATCTTCAAATAGTCTAACCACTAGAAGGTATATTGGGAGGATTTTCTCAGTTGCAGTTATAGTTGCAGTCAAAGTTTTTGTTGCAGCAATGAAACCTTAACCCTCGTGTTAAGGCACCTTAAGAGAAGTGCTTGACCTAATTCCTATAAAACTAGTGCTCCCTAGCCTAGCGCACCTCCTGGTACTCTCAGTAAGCCAAGACGTCAATTTTGAAATTTTGGTCAAAGTCAACATTTGACCAAGTCAAAATCTAATGTTGACCAGTCAAAAGTCAAAATGAAAGGCATTTGTGAAGACAAAAGACCTAGCATAAAGAAAGTGTATGTTGTGCCCAAGATAAATCTACAAAATGGAACATTATGAGGTTTACCAATACTCTAGCAGCTAAACCTCTGGTCCAACAAAGACATTCTAAGATTATCGTCATAGTTGGGTAACAAAGATATGTAACTATGCATGTTATTTTAATTTGTATCATTAGCATGAGTGTGTTTGCAGGAAATGTACAAGGGATCTTGTCCAAAGCAGTGATCTTGATTTAGTGCATTCAGAAGTTCAACACACTCTCTAGGTCTGACTTGATATGTCTCTGGTTGTTATGGAATTATGAACTTCTAGTCAAAGTTAAAACTATCATTGAAATATTGTAACTTAGAAGAATATTCTAATTATATTTGAGTTATTATCCTATAGATCAAATATATTTTTGTGGATTGATCAGATCAAGTCTTATATAAGATCAAACCCCCTTTTGTGGATTAGTCAAACCATATTTATATGGTGGTATTAGTAAAGTTGGACCCTAGTGTTTATAAAGTGGTTTTAACCACTTCTAGAAGAAGTTGGCCCTACTAAGTGAAGAGACACAACCCTAGCACCTCCTCAACTAGTATTTATATGTGAGGATGGTGCCTCACTTGTACACTCTCACACTCACTCTCCTAGTGCGCATATCTTGAATGTAGTTGCAGTTGCAGGAGGAAGGAGAAGAGAGGTGCATGCTCAGTCTTAGTTTATTCTTGGTGTTTTGGTATTAATCTTGGCATTGTATTGGCAATCTATTATCGAGGAATTTTCTGATGGGTTTTCCTCCCCATGAGGTTTTCCCAAGATAAAATGTTGCGTACCTTTTGATTGTGTTTCTTTCAGTGATCATGTTTATGATCTTGTTTTGGAAATGCATTAAATGCTCATGTAATTTGGAAATAATTTAATAATAGCACTAAAACTTAACATGGTATCAGAGCTTCACTGAATAGAGAACCTTTCACTGGGTATCTAAAAATGTCATTGTTGTCATACAAGGAAATTAGGGATTTCTACTAAAGAGGAATTTTTTACCAACAACTATCTTGGGAAGTGTGCCTTGCCCTAGCGCATCTTTTGGTAGATTGAGTGAACTTTTTCAATGGTTAGATCCTTCGAAAATTCAAACCCTAGTTTTGGTTGGTACCAAAAAACCAGAACCAGTACTAGAAGTACTAGTCCAGATTTGCGTAGGTCAAGTTGTCAGGGGTAAAACTTGGAATTTTCTAAAATAGTCAGCTCCATCCAGCTCGCCTCAACCCAGTGCATCTCCTGGTAATTTTAGATTCATTTTCTGAGCACTTTCAGTTTCTGGTTATTTTCTGAGCACTTTCAGTTTCTGGTTATTTTCTTAGCTCCAGGTCAAGATGTCTGCAAGCACTAAGCTTGTTGACAAGTTAGAAGGTGTGGAAAAATTTTGTGCCTAGAAGCACATAATTGGACTCATTCTTGAAGAGAATGACCTTGCAAAATTCATAAAAGAAAATGTACCAAAACCCGAAGAAGATGAAGACAAAGAGAAGTACAAGAAAGATATGATTAGGACTAAAACAATAATTGTAGATTCCATTAAAGACCACTTGATCCCTCAAGTGTCTTCTAAGAATACTCCAAAAGATATGTTTGATTCCCTAACCAGAATGTATGAAGGAAATAACA